>VXBZ01006782.1:534295-580596 GCA_013399135.1 Heliornis fulica
CTCCGGTGCGGCGGGGGGGTCGGGGAGCGCCAGGGGGCGGGGGGGAGGGGGGAGAGGAGTGCGTTCCCCTGAGGGCGGTGGGGCCGCATGGCTGCGGTGTAGGCTGCCCCTGGGAACCACAGCCGCTGCGGGGGGGCATTGCCGGGCAGAGCCCTTGTCGGTGACGGGCACCCAGAGGAGAGCACTCTGTGGGCACTCAAATCCTGAACTGCGTGCCTTGCCCGCTGATAGGCTCCTATAGCTCGATTTCACAGAATCACAGAATATTAGGAGCTGGAAGAGACCTCGAAAGATGATCCAGTCCAACCCCCCTGCCCGAGCAGGATCATCTAGAGTAGATCACATAGGAATGTGTCCAGATTGGTCTTGAATGTCTACAGAGAAGGAGACTCCACAACCCCTCTGGGCAGTCTGTTCCAGTGCTCCATCACCCTCACAGTGAAAAAGTTCCTCCTTATATTAATATGGAACGTTCTATGTTCCAGTTTGGAACCATGTCCCCCTTATTCTATCACTGGCCAATAGAGGTTCTATCACTATTTCCCCACAGAACAGCCCGAGGTGGCTTTTGACTCATGAATATTTTCTTCACAACTAGGTTACTGTAATTCCCTTTTCCTCTTATGTACCACGAGTCCCATAAGGAAGGCGCTGGGGACCCCGTGTCAGTGTTCAGACATCAGATTCGGATTGTGGAACCCGCTTCAAGCACACAGTCGAGCAGCAGCAGTGGCTGAGAGCGCAGCCTGTGAGCGGGCATGGGAAGGGGTACACTCCATGTCTCTGTCAAACCCTTCTTCCACCGAGCTAGAGCTTCAGCCATGTAAATCAAGCTGCAAACAAGTGGCATTCCCATCTTCTCTCCCACGAAGGGTTCCACATCTTGTCCTTCTTCTGGTGAAAGACCAAATTAATAAATAGTTTGTGAGTTCTTCTGAGACAATGATCAGCCCAGAAGGTTTTGGTAATTGGGAGGGCAATTAACCACAGTCAGGACATGACATTATTTAGATACAGTGGACTAGCTCTGAGCTGCAGTGAAACATAAGCCATTGGAGGCCTAACTCCTGCCTCGTTTAGCTTAGTTTCCATCCAACAAGCACCACCCTGGACTTTTTGTGTTTAACCAAAAGCTCAACCAATCACCCACAGGCTCTCTATGTCCTCCTCTCAGCCAGTCAGCAAAGCGAAGGAGGGTATTTCTGATGGATAACTTCCCCTTTTCAGCCCTGTTTCTCTTCCCCCGCCCCCATAAGTAAATACTGCTTTGCAATCGCAGTTCTAAAGGCCACGGTCTCACTCGTGGCTTTGGTGTCAGCAAAACCCTGCGTCATCTGGGCAAGGGCAGCAGTGCGGAGGACAAAAGCAGCGCTATTTGGGGCATGGGAGAACCCACCACCTCCCACAGCCCCTTCCCTTCAGGAGGCAGCCCTTCCACTCAGCCACTTCCCTTTCACTTGCTCAACAGCCCTCTCAAACTATACAAGCCCTAATAAAATGAAACATGCATGTCGTATATAATGAGGAGAGACTCAACTGCTGGAAAAAAAAAAAATAAAAAAAAAAGTGTGAAATTAGAGTATCAGTGTGAGAGGGAGAGATATGAGCCTTCATTCCCCAGGAGAGAATTTGAAAGTGCATATTTTTTTCCATTCACAAGCAGTGTTTAAGGGGCAGATTTGGGGAGCTGAAAGGAAGACCCAGAAGAAAAACAACCCAAGTGGAGCAAGTATTTCTGCCCTAAATATTTGGAACCCTTTTTTGAAACACCAGCTTGGTTTGACATAGGGAGATGTGTAGGTACAGCTCTGATGAACATGTCTGGTTACTAATGTGTTCTTCTGCCCACAGATAATGCTTTATCTAGATCTTCTGAAGACCAAACAGCAAATACTTTAGGGGTCACCAAAAAAAAAACAGAGTAGGGTATGACTTTTTGCCTGTTTTCTCTTCATGGGAGAATTTAGCAGTCCTGGGTAAGGAGAAAACGTGCCTGTGTCAGGTCTGGCTGTGGTATGGGAGTCTCACTCACTCATGAGAATCTAATTTATTTTTAAAGAGCACTTTAATATAGCATAACAATATTACCACACATCTCGCTCAAGCAAAGAATTTTTCCAATCTACATTCAGTGCCAGATAGAGTAACTATAAAATGAGTTACTGTGCCTTAAATTCCTACCTTGGCTATAGTGACAGGAAGCTAATTAGACAAACTCTGAACCTGTCTTCTGGACCCAAATCCACATTTCTTGGATGCATAAGAATTGCCAGCTGCGTGAGAGCTCGCACTTCTGGAAGGAATTGGACTCGAAGGATGAAATAACAGGTAAAGAAGCCGAGAACGATGGCCACTGTGGGGCCCAAACCAGTAAAGCAAAAGTGTTTAAACGCTTTTCCAGCTAAACTTTAACACCTCATGGTGTGGCCAAAGTATCTTAGAAGCATGTCTGAGGCATGAATTCCGACCTCAGACCACATGTAAAACTAAGCTGTAAACACAGTTTGACTTCTCTGGATTATTCTAAAATTCCAAAGACCAGCACAGTGGAGCCAACTGCACATGCTAATCCTGATGGAGCAGACCATACATTTCATAGCTCACGAAGCTACTGACCTTGACTCCAGCAAGCTTTGCTGAGCGGTGATAGAACTGGACCTACTGGGGTTCAGCCAGACAGGGAACAACAGTTTCAAACCTGGCCTTCACCTCAGCCAACAGAAGCGAAAACCTTGCGTCAGGCACAAGTGTTTTCTGACACCTCTTTTGCAAGCGTCCGTGTTTCTCAGAAATTACTTTAGAGAACTACCATGTTCTTATAAGAAAATCATCTGTCCTATTCCCACTTCCTTATCAGAAGTTGGGCTCCATACTATGCCCAGATATTATGCAATTCTATTTTGTAGTATTCCTGCCTCTGCATAGTCAGATCCAAACATTTCGGATATCACTGAGTACAAACCAGGGAGAAGGGAAGGGTTAATCTAGTGGATATGATGGTGCTGGGTTGTCGGTTGGACTTGAAGACCTTAGAGGTCTTTTCTGACCCTAAGGATTTTATGGATTTATGAATATCAATTTTAGTCATGGGTTGAAACATCCTTTGAGAAAGGGATGAACAAACTCCGTGATGCTGTGATTCTGTGAAATTCCCAAGATAATGGCTGCATCCCTACAAGCCACACGGTCCTTTTTCTTAGGTTATGCTCAACTAAAGAAAAAAAAAAAAAAAAAGGGAGCAGAGCACCCAGAAGGGAAGACCAAAGGATCTTATAGCTTTTATTTTATGTGTATTATTTATGTTGCTATAGAACTCGGGAACCTCCGATTGGTATTAGTGTCCCATTGAACTAGGCACTATAAAAGGAAACACCACAAAGAGAGTTGCCTGCCCCTGAGTGTAAAAAAGTGCCCATTTCTCTGCAGCATCTGGCTAGAGAAAGGGATAAGGAAGTGTATCAGGGTGTACTGCATGGACTGCGTGTCTTCTTATTTCTATAACCCTTGTCCTTCCCCAACCTGCTGCCCCGCTTCTGTTTGTTAACCTAACTCATCACCTCGGTCTAAATTTAGTTTGTGAGCTTCTTGCACAGAAGTCTTTGTGTCTTTTCATTTGTTCCGGTTTGGGGTTGTGGGGTTTGGTATGGGTTTGTTTTTTTGCATGGTTTTGAGACACACAAAAAAAATAATATAAATTATTGAAAACATGAGACAAAGTACCTTCCTTTCCTCTCTTAAGAAAAAATGGATATGATACATTTAAACATGTATCTTTAAGTGTTATGATTTTGTACCTCTATAGAGCCTAATGTAATCCTGTGGACCAATGAGCAACACAACTGGTATGGTGATATAAATAAAGAAGTCTGGTCAACATGTATATATGCACCAAGTACTTCTCCAGATGACAGGCAGACAAAGGAGATGTATCTGCAAAATAATTCCTACTGGTTTAATAATAAAAAAAAAAGCTGCTGGTATACTGCATTATGATTGATAAATTGGATTTGCAGGTCCCCATAAAGACAAAGGAATGTGACAAAGTCAGGGTAATACAGTCTCGACACCTCCAGGACCTGGAACGAAACATGGGCATTGTCCCATCTCTACAGTCATTCCTTCCAGAATAGCCTCATGTCTGCAGCATCCTCTTCCCCTGCCTGCAGCCACAACAGCTTCAGTTGCATCAAGGGCCCATTTCTTGGCAAAGGAGGGTGTTGGAGCATTGGCAGTTTCTAACCTTTCCTAGGGAAATGGGACTACCTGGACAGAAAAGTCTGTAATAGAGCAGAGCAGTGCAGTAGGGTCCAACAGCTCTGGCACCTCCCACCATCCCAAATCTTACTTAACCCAATTATGCTCTAGAAGATGTGGGGGGGGGGGTGTAAAAAAGAAGTATTTGTTTAAAAGACTGAAGAACTACAAACAATACAGGATGTTAGTTTACACAGAGTAGCGAGGGCACAGACAGTGTAATGGTGCAATTCAGTTCTGTTCCCCCTCCAGGTCATGAGGATCTGCCCAGCTGTCAGCTTTAGATACATCAACTCTTTTCTGCAGGCTTGCAAGCCATAAGCCTACTCTGCCTAAGACAACAGTGTGTGTGAGACAGTCTCCAAAGAAACTAAGGACTCTCCCAGTTATCACTCTGCTTCATTTCAGGAGCAGCAGAGAAAGGTGGGATCGAAGCTTTTAAAGGAATTGGAAAGCATGCAAACTTTGCAAGGGTGCTGCCTTCCCTGGCCCAGAGCACCCCATGCTTGGGAAGGGGTGGGGTGAGGGGAGCCCCTTCACAGTTCTGCAGTCAAGGCTGAGAGCTATTTGGATTAGATGAGGAATTTCAAGTGGAAACCATCTGAATGTGTGTTTGAGACTGTGTGAAGTTGAACTGTGTTTAAACAAATGGCTTCTTATAGTACATCCACAAGGTCTGATTCTGAAGGGGACATAAGTAAGCCTCATTTTTCCTACCATTGCAAACTTAAATGGGATCATGTGAGGTTTTTTCTCCTGTTCTGAAAGCAAAGAATCAGAAGGGGGGAAAAAAAGGAAAAAAAAAACCAAAAACATGACAGCAACAGTATGAATTGGCAAGATATGCTGTAAATAGCTTTGATGCTAAACAAAAATAAACAACAACAAAAAAATAAAAATCATATTGCAGCCATTTTAAGATTTCAGCTTCATTCTTCACCCCTGCCACTAAGCAGGCTTCTTCAACATGTGAAAAAAAGAATTCACGCTTGCCAAGTGATTTCTGACCCAAATCCTTGAGGTATCCTCCATCTGCAGCAACAGACACCTCGCTGTGGTCTGTCAATACCTTCTGTTTGGTTTTCAACACCAGCTACCCTAGTTAATGAAAGAAGATGCAACCACCAAAGACAATGAACAGATAATGTTTGCAGCGTTTCTGGGAAGCTTTGAGGAAGACACCTCTAATATTGAATAAGGCAGAACATGGAACAATAATGACTGAGGCATGTGTATGCAAGCCATGCTTTACCCAGCTAGGTAAGCTCAGCTATTAGGAAAACAGGCTGCATAAAGCCTGGTGGGGAGGATGTAAGGACTGGAGATGAAGTGCAGAACTAACTGTTCAGTCTCTGTCACAGCACCAGACCTACTTACTCAGCCTCTAGCTGTGGGCAGTAAATTTCATAGCCTGAAAGAGCTAGGCAGTCAGAAATATTTTTTCTATAGGACTAAGACTCAGTTCCACATCCATAATGTTCTTCTATGTAAATGTTTGCATGTGGCCCTTCACGTCTAAGGTTTCCAGCAATTCATGGTATTTAGCCAAATGCCATTCCCCTGAAGGGCAGCTTATTTTTGTTCTTGTAATCTTGCATGGAAATTGAAATGGACATATTTTAACATGGGAAAAGTAGACACGTTTCCCTCAGCTAGGCGCTGCTGCATCACTGTGTTGGTGATGACGGTGGCCTGAGATTTTTCCCTATGCATTCCTGACCAAGATTCAAAACCCACCAAGGAAGAAAGTCCTCCACAGAAAATTAAACCCCTCAGTTTGACCTAGGTGCTAGGCTGGGGATTGGATCTACTAAGCCAGACAAATATAAGCAGCACTGGCCTAAATCAGCAAAGCTCCCTCATTTTTTTCTTCGTGAAAGCTCCCTATTTGATGTAACAAACTCCCATTTACCTACCACATAAACATGCTGCACTTAAAATGTTTGTCTTTGATAAACCACTCTCCCCTTTGAGTATCCACTTGGCCCAACATTAATCAAGCCTAAAAAGCTACTTAAAGTTTTTTGAGAATTCCTTGGATTTCCAGCTTCACATTTCAGCCACTGCGATGTTTGCATTAAGATGCTTGTCTGAGTTCTGCCCTGCAGGAATCGGAAAAAGAAAAATGTTCCTTTTGTACTGAACACAACCAGTAGGTATTTAGCTATTTTTTGTGTGTTATGACAGTACCATCTGGCATTCATCTGCTGGGTACCTCAGGAGAATGTCCCCTTCCTACTTGCCTGTATGATGCCGGCCAAAATGATAAAGTACACCGAGAGTTAACTTCCTGTAATACGGTCTCCTGGCTTATCTTGAGTAAGACAATAGTTCCTTTATATTTTTAACTTTACATTTCACATGTTCACCAGCCTGCCTGGAAAACAGGGTCACAGGAGATTCTTATGGGTCAGACATCTCCTAATGTGAAGCCAGGGATAACGCTAGCAAACTTAGTAACAACAATCTATAAGGCCAGTTGGCGATGCTCATACAGAAGGAAACATGAAATAGAAATGGAAATTTGCCCAGTTAGATTTGTTCTGTTCCACTGAAATGCTTTGTACAGTGGAAGCATAAACAAACCACTGCTCTTAGAAGTCATGGTTCACCTGCTGACTCAGAAACTCAAAATGTCTGTCAACCAGCGTGAGAGAGGCCAAGGGGACTATCTGTTTGGGTTTCTCTTTTGGTCTCAGCCTAATTTGTCTTGTCAGCTCCAAGATCTCCATTCCTTTCTTGAAAGGATGATAAAGGAAGTTTGGCTTAGCCATGGCCTCTAATTCTTTGATTCTTTTTAAGCAAACAAACAAGAACTTTGCAAGGACGGGTTCAGATGGACTAGTTCAGCTGTTGGGTAAAATCTTAAAGCTACTGTCAATCGCAGGCCCCTCCTCAAACGGCAGTTCCTTCATCCCTTTCAGGATATATACTTTAATACTCCCAACCTGCTTCTTTGCAAACAGCCTTTTCAAGAGAAACAAGCCAGTCTTGAGCAATTAAGGCCTATAGATCTCCCTTCACTTCCTTCAAAGCCATTGTGGAGGTGCAGCTGAAACCCATTAAATTCAATTGAGCCCAAATGGCCCATAAGTCATATGGAAACTTCCTCTGGGCTTTTAACAAAGAGCCTTGCTTTAAATTCCAAATTACAAACAAATTCGGTCTGTTCAGCTTTCACATAAAACATAAAAATTAAAGAAAACATACAGAGGAAAAGTTGCATCAAATCACAGGAGCATTATAAGAAAGTACAACCAGTTACTCTTGTTCTGAAGTTACATTCTTCACTTAGAAACGTCATGTTAAGTCATGGCAATATTTTCTTTAGTCTGGACTGGAAGCATGCTTTATTCGGGGTATCGCAAAGTAAAACTGGTGGCATTCACCATTCCATACTCTTCTTCTCTGACTTACCCCACAATGGGTAAAAATAATATATCTTTGCATACATATACATAACAGGATGTGTATGTATAATATGTTCATATGTATAGTTATACCACATATAGCTAGCTCTTAGGTTCGTATGCACTAAGTAGATAATAACTATTTATATATTAGTTAACGTGAATATTCCTTTATTGTGGGTCAGGTTTGTATCAAGTTGGCAAAATTATTAATGTGGCTTTATACTGGAACTCCAAATCTGTCTAAAATTAGGGATTGATATATGTTCTGCAAGATCATAAATCAGACAAACACTTGGAAAGATTCAGGCAGATGCTGAGCTTGAAAATTATGTAGTAAAATTGTTCTATAATGCATCTTTATTCAGACATACCCCCCCATGGGACTGACATGCTGCAAAAGCCTAAAAAAAGCCTATATTTGAGGGTTAATTTCACCCTAAGGGCTCTGAGAATAACCGGAGGCCCAGATCTTTATGACTTTGTATCAATTAATGTTTTTTACATTATTTTTAATAATGAACTCGATGAAAAATATCCTGTTCTACCTATTGTGTTTGGCACCCAAATACCAAGTCATTAGAAGTATCTGAATCGTTTTTAACAGTGCTGTAGAGTAATATTTCCTGAAGATAATGGTTCGGAGAGGCAGAATCAGACATTAGAGAGACACCTGAAACTGAAACAAAAAGTAGTAGGCATCCTTCATGGCTAATCAGGACCATGCTGAGCACTGCTCGGAGCTGCAGAGGCTCCACAGCACATTTCTGTGTGGATGCAATGCCTTTTCCGTGGTGGGGCAACATCACTCGGGTGCAGAGGGAGGGTGGGTACCACTGTCTGCTGCTGGACTTTGCACCACTGCTGTAGGTCCATCAGGGCTCTGGGACACTCAGCTATCAAACTACCGTGACTGAGGCACGGACTTTACCTCCTTCCCATGACCCTGTGGCAAATACGGCAAGTCCTTTCAGCTGCCTTTGTACAAACCCACTGGCGAGGGCACAGCGTTGGTTATTGCAATGAAGCGAGGAGCTGTTTCACCCGTTGCTAATCCTCCTCCCCCAGCCTCTTCTAAAGATACACTCTTGCTGCTCCTTCCACACCAGCCCAGCGCTGCTTCAACTCACAGAACGGGCAGAAGAGCAACTGGGCAAATGTAAAACACATTTTGACCACGAGCACGATGACAGGTTTGGAAATAGAGCTGCAAAGGCAGGGGCAGAAAGAGAAAAAGCAGGACTGAATTATGGCCTCAAAGAGCAACCTGCTCCACAGACCTGCACCTTGGAAGTCATCAGGTTTGTTCACTCAGCAAATGGGAAGGACTGCTGAAATGTGTTAGCCTGCATCTAAGCCAACCCACTCCTTTCTCAACATCTCCAGACACTCACTGGTGTTTAGACCTCGCTCCTAGGACAGCGATAACAAGAACCACAGAACTTCTAAGACCGTGACTGAGGCCTGGGAATATTAAACAGACAACTAATTTCACAACAATGCATGAAGTAACACCAGTTGGGAAAGGGATTTTTGGGTGAAACCTAGAAGGGAACAGAGATGCTGAAATACCTGTTTGGAAAAAGTGCGTTCTCCCGTTTGTTTGTTTAATTGTCTGGAATTGCAGCCACCACAGGAACACCGTGAATCTGAAAAAGGGCAGAGGGAACACACTGAATTTCAAGCAAGAGGGAGAAGGAGAGGAGAATCTCTTGCTCTCCTCACATTCCCCACGGCAAGGCAACGGTGAATTAAGGCTGCCTGAGAAACTGAGCATGCTGAAATCACCCCGGCCCTTGGATAAACATTATCTGAGGACAAATTCACCCCCATAGCTATAATACGGTCACCCTAACCCTGAAAATGGCAAGAATTAAAGTAAGAATAAAATCCCCCTAAAAACACCAGCTGGTATCCTAGCCCAGCGGAAGGGAATAGTCCAGTATAACTCAGTCAAGGTCATTTAAGGGGAGAGGTGAGGAATCTCAGGGTGAGTCTGCAGCGGTCAACAAACCAGTGGCACCAAGCACAGGAATGCCTATGGAGCCAGCACATGCCTGCCTCCAGCCTGGCTTTGACTCAATTTGTCTTGGGCTGACACAAGCACTGGAAAACACTGGCACAAGTCATGGTCAGGATACTTTTGTTTACAAGCACTTTTCAAAGCACTATTTCTACTTGTTTGTTTGTTTCTGAGAAAAAGCCAGGACTTGTAAATTGAAAGGGGATTTAAAAGTGGTTGTGATTCATGGGGGTTTATGGATGTTTTCCGGGGAGTTTCTAAAGCTTCTAAAGGACTTTCTTCCCACACCTCCCAGGAAACGCAGTTAGCAGTCTCTCATACATTGTTACTTCAGCTTGTTCAGACCAGCAGTGGTGTGGACAGTCATCCAGAGGCCTCCATGCCAGCTACCGGGGCAGGATCTAAGTCTAAGATCTACTAAGGGGCAGGATCCCTACAGACACAATTCAAAGCTGTGCCCAAAATCGGGGAACTTGTGTGAAAACCATTCCCCAGTGTAGATTCAACCAGCATTAACCTGAACAACAGCTAGCTGCCATTTCCTTTTCTGTATGTTGTTATAGAGAAACTGCACAGGACTGGAGGCCAATGGAACAAACTGGGGTTGGAGAGGATGCTGAAACACCAGGACATTTCTTAAGCCAAAAGCACCGTTACATTTAACCAAAGAAGTATTTTGCATGAATCCCAATTTATCCGCTGAGATTTTCAGCTCCAACTGGTTACAAGTAACGCTCTGGAGAGCCGTGAGTGAGGCTTTCTCCCTCACCTCCCCCCCACAGGACTCGCTTCCAAGAACTCTTTAAATGTCAGACCTCGAGCATTGCATTGAATGCACAAGAGCTGGATGCCTTGCACAAGTGAACGGAGACCTTCTGCTTTCCAGCTACTTTTACTGTCTATTCACCCTGAACATTGCCTTCAGTGATAAAGCCAGAAAACCCCACCCTTGCTCGTTATCCTGACGATATTTAATTCTGACAGCACACACAGTATACTTCATGAAACATGCAACCCTGTGACTAATGAGGTATTTGCACACAAGGGCCATATACAGTAAATTGCAGGGCAATAAAAGTAAAGGAAAGCCATGAACTGATCAGCCAGCTGTTAAAATGATGCAGAGTGTGTTTTTAAATGTACTGTGTTATACCCAGATGCTGACTAGAATTCAATCCTGGCTCTTTCAGTAACAATTCACCTCAAAAAAAAACCCTCAACAACTATAGGTTTCCCCTTCTGTTACTACACATTAGCTCTCTACTTTTCAAATACTGATGAAAAGTTCACCTATCTAGTACCTCCCTGCTTCCCACTCATCATGTAAGGAGAGCCCTGTTTTGATTTTATGTGTGTGATTGCGTCCGCTCCGGTGCTAAGCATCCTATCAGCATATGACCAAATAGCAAAGCTGACATTTTTGCCGTGATTATCCACGGAATGTGTTTCCTACCTCTGATTTACAAGAGCTCTATTCATGAGAAATGATTAATAGCTCACTAGCGCTGCCAAAAAGCACATAAATCTAGACATCCTCTGTGCTCCTGACATGCGGCTCATCTCTGTAGATGTGTTCAGATCTCTCTTTCCCTCTCTCCTGCTTATCTGTGTCTGATCCCCAGTGGGCATAAGCTGGTGCTGATTAGGCAATACAGTTGCTGACTGGGACAATCTTCTGCTGATATTACTGATGGCACCCAATTAGAGGTTGCAGAAAGCAGTGTCCTTCCCCCAGCTTGTACTAGACAAGCATGATTAAGTGTTAAATGCCTTCTAAATTAACAGGCAACATTACCCATGTGTCTGTTACAACTTATCTGGGTAAGAAACCAGCTCCATTGCCAAGTTTTCTCTGTTTGCAGTTAGGCTCTCTGGTTGTAGACTAATAGAGCTGAGGAGAGGGCAAGCTGCATACAAGCACACACCTGACTCAGCTGATGCTTAACTTATTCAACAAGGTTTCATACACTTGGTATTAAACATTCCTTTAAGTGCTCCACTCAGAAGTGATAGATTTAAACAAGCACTGTCTGAGCCGGGGCCCATGATATCATTCTCCATGTCCTCAACACCCCACTCCCCCACCCTGCTCTAATAAAAGCTATTTCACATTTCTTGAGCATCCTTCTCCTGAAGATCCTAGAGTGTTTTGCAATTATTAAAGAACAGATCATACCATGCCTACCCATTTTATTCCATAATTTCAATGGGGCTGCTAGCACAGCAAGACACACACTCAAAAAAAAAGTAGCTCATTGTGCCTAGTATGTGAAGAGAATATCAAGGTTGCAGTGCTATCCCTACGTGTATCCATTATGACACAAGACTTTAATTGCCAGATCATGTTCTACCTTACAAATAATACAGGGTACAACATGCCTTTTCCTTGCTGACTTTGATGCAGACAGGTTATAGCTTGCAACCATTTTTCATTCCTGCATTCATGATGCTCCCTGTTGTTACAATACAGCGTGTTTTTCATGTAAGATACTACCACCAGACCTCAGAATCACAGCTCTCACTGGAACCCCCAGATATTACCAAAGCTGTAATAAAGAAAAAAGAAATAATTTTGTCTATGTGTGCTTTGATAATATTTTTGGCACTCATGTGCCAAGCACTGCTCAGGTTTTTTTCCTTAACTTCCTCATAATTAATTACTGGTCAAAGCTCACAAATAGCTATCAAGAGCACACAACCCCTGAATTTTGCTGGATCCCACGTTTTCAAGAGATCCTGTTTGCAGTCGAGTTATTAGGCTTTATTACAGCACAAACTACTTCTCAGGTAAATACTTGAAAAGAATTGCGCCAATCTGAAGTGATATCGTGCTGAGTTGGGCAGTCTTTAGAAGTGTAAATACCGCTTCATTCTCCAGGTACCCCATCTTCAAGCTGTCTGTTTCTTTTGCTAAGCAACAGATATGATTTCTTTAAAGCACTGCTCAACTGTTTCTTTAAAGAGCAAAGAGTGGCCTATGTAATTTTCTCATCTGTGCCAAGGATAAGAAAGTTGTTAGTGTTGCTGTTGTATCACAAATCCCTTCAGAAGCAGAACATTTCATTACTGCTTCTTGCCATGACCTGATGTCCAGCTATGTATCCTGCACAGCTGTATGTGCAGTGCTAGCCATGGGCTACATCCAGGACAGAGCAGCTGATGATACGAGCAGGTGTTCCTTGAAGTTTTATTTTGGGCAATGATGTTTGCAAAGTATATAATCACACAAAGTAAAAAAAAAAACCAAAAACAAAAACAAAAAAAACCCAAACAAACAAAAACCAACAAACCGTGACCAAACAACAAAAATCCCATCCCCTTTCATTGCTCAGCACACCCCAGCCTCCCCCAGCCAGTGAGTCATAAGCCCCGAAGGGCCTCGGCTCTCCACTTATTCCTAAGCCCGGCTCACAATTTCTTACCTGATTTACTCCTTCTGCTGTGTTAGGAACCAGCCTCTCAGACTGCATAGCCTAAATCTGCTCAGCCTTTGCTTTGCCTGATTACTGCCTTCCTATGAGGGCAAAAAAAAATGTTTGAATATTCCCATCGCTTAGCCCCAAGGAAAACTGTTTAACACATTTAACATCTTTACCCAGACCTGAGACTTTCTAAGGATGTAAGAACTATCTGACAGCAGCTGCTAACACCTTCCTTGTATAAAATATGTATTTCTAAAAGAACAGCTACGTGCAAAGTAAATAGAATTTTTCCATAAAACAACACAACTTGCTGCCCCAAGTGGAAAAGAAGATTTAAAAAAACCTGGCAAGACACAAATAATGAACGATAATTTTTCATCCTCGTTTCCGTGATGTGTGAGAAGCAGAGCAGTTATGTGATAATTTTATCATCTTCCAAATGGTAGAACCAAAGCAAATGGAAACTGTGATGAAACCCCTACCTACTGGGTATCTACCCACCTCTAAGCTTTCCAGGTAACACCAAACCTTTGTCTGCCTTCACAACTGTGCCGAACAACCTGGAACCAGATGGATCACACACAAAAAGACCCACCCCAAAATCACTTTTCGTGTATTTTTACCAGTCTGTATCTTTTGTTGGCTACTTCACTGGGAGCACCACACACCAACTTCTCTGATGTAACATCCCTTAGTGGCGCACGTAGGAAACATTATCTATCAGGGTTGGCTGCACTATCTAATTAGAGATCTCCCGACAGCACATCTTCACTGTTTCATAATTACGTGACTCGGAGCATCAGCGATCATCACTCAGCAGTTCCATGGGAGCTTTCTCAGTAGACAACAGTTATCATGTTTCTTTTATTTTCGTTCTTATTTCATCACCAGACTAGTTTTCAGATACCATTTTTTCCACAAGAGATGTTGCTCATTGCTTTGGAGAATCATACTGAAAAAACCAGAGAGAGGAATAAATTATATTTGGGCTATTTCATTACAGCTATAACCTCAAAGGTAGGAGGAGAGACGTTTAAAATAACTTTGATTCCTCTTGTCCACAAAAACATACTGTCAAATTACATATTTGTGTTCCAGTGGTAGATGATATATTTACAAGAGCACTTCTGCCTGTCTCCTTTTGTGTAACAACATGCTCTTACTCAAGGTTTGGGCTATCTCAAGGATTGGTCAACACCAGCTTACTCTACAGCTAACAAATGCATGAATTAATCAAGGAATGCCCAGAACAAGCAGGTGTAGGTATCAACACTCAAGCTTTCACAGACATGAATACAACTAGAACAACTCTTGGAGAGGGGGAGGATTGACATTATTTTCATAGATCACTTGCTCTAACTTTACAAAGTTTGTTCCTATTTATTTATGAAAACAAATGCAAAACATCTGAATTCAAATTACTGACATATAAAACCTTGATACTCTGAAGTTTCATATGGTACTGTGCATGTTTTGGTCATTCTGAAAACAGAAGAGCAATTTGTCTACCTACCTGATGTTCATGATGCCATTTTGGCTGTAAAGAAACTAATGGATACCAGGACACATTAAGCCTTGAGATGTATCAACTTTCTCTATCATCTATCTATTTATTTTAGAAGAGCATGTGTTTAAATCTCAAACACTTAATGAGAACAGTATATTTTCCCATCTGCTTGGCATATCTGATACCAAATGATACCAAATAAATCTTGATGTGCTTAGGGATAATTTTATCATTAAATATTTTGTACACATAATCTTGACCCTTATGTGGCTTGATGAAAAAAAACCAAAAAACAGCCCCAAAACAGCAACAACAAACCCAAAACAAACCTACCAACAAATGAGCAACATGAAAGTTTTTTCCTAAGTGAAGAGAGCCTTACATGACCTAAACTTGATTTTCTTAAGCAAGACAAACAAGCAAACAAACTGAAAACCAAAACCTTGAGCTTTCTGAATATAGTAATCCTAGTTAAATAAGGAAAATAAAAGTTGGGTGGTTCTGGCACCAGCAGAATCAAAGCACATTCCATTATTTAGCTAATACGAGCAATTTTGTTAAACAAACTATACCTTTGTTCTGTAAATTTTGGAAGTCGAGGCTTTGGACAGATGTTCCCTGCTGGATGCAGACATGCCAGGGGAAGGTTATAGCCCCAGCTGTTGATCATCACTCCTTTGCAGAGGTTACTGCTCCCTCACATTTGCTGGCAGAGCTTGCTTACCAAAACACTCCCAGAGCCACTTGAAGTCCAAGTGAGTGGCGTTACTGTTTAGACAGTTGGAGCTAGCCAGCACAGCTGCTGGGAGGGTTCATGCCTGGCTGTACCTTTAAATCTCCACTGCTCGCAAGACCCAAAGTTTTCACAACTTCTTGTCATCGCAGAAGCTTTTTCTCACCTTTTTGTGTAGCACCAGAGATCAAATCCCAGATGCCACCTCTGAACATTTAGCCTTAAACGCCTCCTAATTAAACAGTGACAATCCTGTTAAACATGCTAGCAACTACAGTCCTGTTGCAACCCTAAATTTCTGCTTTGGTTAGCCTTCAAATCCCCTTTCGCTGAGCTTGTGGTCTCAGAAACAATCACAATCTGTGCTATTTCACTGTGCAAAGGCATCCAGCAGACCTGTGTGATACAGCTATGGTTGCAGCATGCACAGAATGTGGCTCTGATGCAGCAGTGATGCACCAGGCTATGAGCAGAATACAGCGCTTTAGACCTGCTGTGATGCTCTAGAGAAGCTCCTCACCTTTCTCTGATCTTTTCCCACCTCCAAAATAGCGAAACTTTCACAGAGTTCCTTGAAACAGAAGTGAAAAGTGCTATGTGCTTGTGTATGATAACTGTTGTTAAGAATATAGATACACTGTTCTGTGGCAAGTTAAAAAAAAAAAAAAGAATGCATCACACCACACAAATTATCAACAGATAATTAGTATTGGTATGTGAACAGTTATGACTTTAGAGCAACACAAGGCTTATTTTCACATTCTTTTATAAGTAACACTGGCCTACGAGTAAATTCCAATATATCACCAATTAAGGGTTTCATTGAATTTACAACTGGTTTTTGAGGGATTTTTTTTTTTCCTGTTTCTTCTCCTGGCAGGATATTGATTGAGCTGCCTAAAATGTCATTCACAGCAGGCTATTTATGTGATGACGTTTCTATCCAAGCGAAATTGCTATGTCTAACACCTTTTTCCTCTCCAAGGAAAAATATTATTTTGCAGACAAAACAGGAAGTGATCCAAGGGTGTAAGAAAAGAATTCACTGTTTCTTTCCTTCAGCACAGAGCTACTTTCTTTTCATGCACTCATCTACCTCCTCTACTGCTTGAGCTACAGATAATATCAAGTAGCAAATCACATGCCAAAAATCATATTAAAAGGTCATTACAGATACAAAGTCAATCACTCTAAACTCAAAACCTTCCAAGATTTCCCAGACAATTGCATTTCGGGCCCCTTGGCATACATATTGCATGCAGGACTATGGATGACATTACTGATTTTTTCCTAAAGCCATTTCCTCATTCAGTAGACAGATGAGATGCTAATTATTACACACATGAATGTTCAACATTTTTCTAATTCTTACTGCTCTCCATGAGGCACTGACCTGTATCAAGACTTGTTATGAAGACAGGATTATGAATGTCTGTTGACTTTCCTGTCATGCCATCCTTGTACTATTGCAAGCAAGAAATCACACATCTGAGTTTGTGAATGGCATGAGCTTCCCCTCATTTCCACACATGAAGAGATCATAATGATAACCTGGAAAATAGCAGTTAAACAGCTTCGCTTGAATTTCCACAATTAATTTTACTTTCCAACACACCTCTTATGATTTAACAGCCCTTGAGTTCTTATATATGTGCTAGGACATTTGTAAAACCTGGACTATGGAAGCTCTGGGACACATTGCTTCTATTTCCTAGTCACTGAATTCTTTCTCCAAATCATCAGAGCTTCTCAACAAAATGGATAGACACATTTATTTTTCAGACAAGTGAAAAAGCAACACATTTCTCTCAAACTTGTTCTCAGAAAAAAACCAAAACCAACCCATTTTTCCAAAGCTTTAGATATTCAGCCAGATGCAGTCCCCCAGTCTGTATATTTTCTGTCCAAATAATATACATTTGACAAATTTATAAGCAACTGAAACAGGGTCTTGTGATGAAAAATGTCAAGCAAGCTTAACTATAGCCTCACCTATAATTAATATCTCCTATGAGGAGTCTGCTGGTAATCCAGATGAGGCAGGCAGTGCAACGACTCTCTGCATACCTACATAAAGGAGCGGCGCTGCATTAAGAGGTCTCTCATTCATTCCTCTGATGATTTGAAACAAACAGGCACCAAATGATTTATACCACGTAATCAGTGTTTGCAACCTCAGCAGAGTACCTGAACACAGTGCAGAAGCAAAAATGAGCCTCTGAACCCCCTTCTCGACAGTCCTACATACGAACCACCAAGTTGGTGAATTATTACCTCATAAGGAAGACAGAAAGGGAAAACTTCACTTGCAACCAAACCACTTCCAGCTAGCTCGGGAGAAATACGTGACTTTGACGCAGCCAGTTTTTGCCCTGGTGAGTCACAGCTAGATCTGCCCTGATACAGCCAACAGTAATTACCAGACAGGTCTTCTCAGGGTTGACTCTTGTTCTACAAAGGGAAAGACAAAAAAGGAAAAGGCCTTGTCCCTCATGAACTTGGCTCATTAGCTCTGTCGTCTCTGTAAACAGCATCTTCAAACGTGACTGTCATCCACATTCCCTTTTGTCTCACTCTGACAATGTTCCTAAAGCCAGATTTTCTCCCATCTTGGTTCTTAGGTATCTGTCTGTGGACTACATGAGCAACCATTGCTTTATCACAGCTCATTTACTCAATATACTACAATGCATTGCAGTTCCATAAAGGGCTAAGAAATCCCCGATGATCTGAAAATCCATCATATACTACTGCACTTAGCAGAATCACTAAATAATGGTAAAACAAAATCTGTCTTCAACTGAATAATTATTTATTTCCCCCCATGGAAGTGGAAGCATATAAACATGGAAATAAGGAGCAACACATTCAACTAGCTAGGGGGTGGTTTCCCCCTTCTTTAAATAAAGCCAGTATTTTTTTTAGCACTTATTTATGTTTTCAAGATTGTCCTGACATCTGTTCTTAAAAAGCACAATGAAAGGCACACTTTTAACGACAAACATTGACAAAATATGGTAACACTGTTTTCCCTGCTGCAGAACTGCCAAGTAATAAGGATTTGCATGACTAAGCTTCTATTACGCTGACATATGCAAAACTGAGGAACAATCATTCTTTCTCTTCTGACAGCACTTGGAATGGAAACACTCCTTTTACTCTCCTCTAGGACACGTTGGGCCTCAGACAAGATGAACAGTATCATTCCACCAAATCAATTTTTAAATGGACGTTTAAATGCTGAGTTCCTTAAGCAGAGACACTTGGATAGCGGCCTTATTACGTGAGCTAAAGGTTGCTAGAGGGGTTGGACTAACGCTTGCAAACACACAGTATTTCATTCGACATCTCTACACAGAAACCACCATGTGATTTGGAATCCACTTCTTTGAACCTCTGCAAAAATCCCGAATCTATGATCTATATATTGGATTAAAAAAATATCCCACTAAAGGATAGGAATGTTAAACATTTTCAAACTTGGGTACTTAATGTTATTTTCACACCAGTAAGTACCATTGGCTGACTTTCCTCTGGGAGACACATTTGTGCATCCAATTGACTTGAAGTGACTGGCAGGCACTCAGCTTACCCAGATGAGTAGGATTTATCAGCCTAATCTTAGACACAGATTTTAAAAGGTTGCCCTATTTCAGAATTAAATTCCTGCTTCTTTACTCAGTATCTTCCATTGTACTTCACAGTATATCACAACTTAGACTTCAACATAGATCACACCAAAATGTAAAGAAAATGTAATCCTGGGCTAAGGTTCTCAAGGGTAATGAGGCACCGTTCCCTTTCTAGACACCTAATCCACACCACAACGTCCAGCATACATCTACTTGAATGGCCATCAATTCAGATGTGTGTATCTCCAAACTATCCAGAGCATCTTAGATACCACATACAAAATTAAAACATATTATTGCCATTTCAAATTAAAAGATAATATTTTTTAAAGATAAAACTGTCAGTTGCAAAATATTTGGAAACTGACTATCCAAGTAGAACTGTTATGTCATCTCCTCTTCTAATCTAGTAATAGTGATCCCAGCTAGGATGAATAGCCTGTGGAAGTCAGTAATGAAATAAGCATTTCCAGAGGAAGCATATGATGCCCACATTGTAAACATGCAGGAAGAGAGCTGGTTTACAACACACATCAATCTCCACCTCTCATGAGGAACGAAATGGACTTTGGATGACAAATCCAGCTTGGCCAGCAATTACCATTGTTGACAAAAAGATCCGGAAAGTTACTGGAACTGTAATTAAAGTGCGGGGGTGAGGTGCCACGCAGCAGCATAGCCCAAATGCATTGCTGGTGCAACTGGACCTTTGATATCACATTGCTTCGTTCTGGATAAACATTCATTAATGGTAATCACTGGCTGCCATTTTCATCTTAGTTTTGTACATAATGAGGCTTAAATGATTGTGCTATCTGCCTCTTTCCATCTGTTTACCTCTTACCACTGCTCCCTCCCTCTCCCCCAACCTCCCTCTCAGAAAACTTTCTGAGCTGTTGGCCAACCCAAACTACGGATTGCTCTGAGGGAAAAGCAGGCAGAGCTCAGTTGGCAGCGGCCAGTTGCCCTGCTACTACTGGGCATGCACAGCACTGGGCTAGACAACGTGTGCACTGCTCTTTACATAATGGCATGCTGTAAAAGAAATGGAGAAAGGTCAACGTAGTGCACCATGAAGAGGAAGGGACAAAGGACACCAAGTCAGCAGAAACCATGTTTTATTAGCCCCACTGCTCACAGATTGACTTCTTTTGGTGGTGATTCTCCCCTACACGGTCTGTTTGCATTAGGTTTGTATCATACCCACCAACTGTCAGAGCAGCACAGGGGAAAATGCTCTGATGAGGTGACAGATTTGCTTTGCTAGTGACCCATCAGTGGGCATCTGGAACAACCAAAAGACAGAAATGACATGAGAAATAGAAAGCAAATTAATAATTGCAAAATAAGGAAGTATGCCTCAGTGCAAATCTTTCAACTATGCATATACATACACAATTAGGATACTTTCCTCTGCTTACTGTTTTTTCAGCATGTCACCGAGTATTATCTTAATATCAATAATAATTTCACTTAAAACTACAGAGAGCAAGTGGCCTGAAGAAGACATACACTTCCTTCCTCTCTCTTTGTTCCCCTACAGGATCACGCTCCTAAAGCGGAGTCCTTTGTACTAGGATTTAGGCTGAGAAACCCACACTCACAATCATAGGAAAATCAGATAAATAAGGATAGAATTAACACATGAATTAATGATTTAGTAATACTGTCTTCCAGATTAATGTCTTCTTTGGATTATCTGATGAACGCTGCTGTTAACTAACTTTCTTTTGATCCTCCTACTGGGAAAATAGAAAGGATGAGATGGCGGAGGTGGAAAGATAATTATGCTCAGGAAGATGACAGTATCTTATCCATACTAGGAAGGTTAAACCCAAGTAGTTCCTTCTCAAGACTCCTACTACCAAGTGGAGATGCCATTGCAAAGCTGTTCAGCCAGTTTCAAATTGGTGCATGTTCTCATGCTCTTGCGACACCTGGCATATGGTGAATACATTGAGACTTGTAAAAAAACCAGTGATTCATTGTTAATCATTCAGGAAAGAGCCAGAGATACGTGGTAACCTTGTATTTCTGGAAAAGTGTATCTACACCCCAATTTTCATCTGTTTTATGAGACAGAAACTGCAGATGAGGTTGAGAAGAGAATCTGGAACCTGATCTGCTTTACAAAATTTTGGGGAGTGCCACTGAAAGGCACAGTTAATCTGTGCAGTGTTACATACAGTGAGCTGTGGAGATGCAAGCAGTGATGATCCCACAGTTAGGAAGACCTGGCATGAAATGAGCACTTTTCAATGGTGGGCACAAGTGGTTCATCCATGGGCTGCACTGGATCTCTTTTTTTCTCTTTTGCATTGCAGAATTCTGACCTCCTGGTTTGATGGCACAATTAGTTTTCACAGAACAATCACATTTCACATGCATCTATTCTAGAAAAGTATTGATTTGTATTTGCACAAGGAACATTTTAAGTAACTTTTTATCGAAAACTGCCACTTCACTCTGCCACCTGTGATTTTTCATAGTTATATCTCAGGGTCTGAATTACACATTTTTATATCTTCGACATACTATTTTATCATTTAAAAAAAGGCATGTTAATTACTTATCTTGTTTAAAATAACTTCAGTGCTGCTCCAAGCTTAGCAGAAGAGATGTTCAGATTTAGCAGTCCCTGCCACTTTCTTTCTTCGCATCTCATCAACTCTGCTTAGTGCCAGGGGTGAGGAAATCAAGAAGACAAGCCAGCCAAAGTAAGGCTGACCCCGTGGAAGAAGCTGAGCTCATAAATGACACTGAAGGGGCAGGCTCAGCATGTAGAAGATAGGGGGATTGTGGAGGGGGTTGAGAAGGTTTTTGAAAAGTTTGGGGACAACTGGGAGGGAGCATGTTGCAGGTAGTACGGGGAGAAGCCCTAGGAAGTGAAAGCATGCACAGCTGTGTAATGGAAGGCCAAAGCAAAAGGATATCCCAAAATGTCAATTCTTAGAGCACTGAGGCAGAGAACCTGCCCTGTGCTAACCCTCGATTGGCACAGACCAGTCCTCCAGGCTTGTGGCTACTGCCTCTGTCCTGCAAGACCGTAGCATTTCTGCTCCGAGTTACCAGTGCACACAAGGCTCGTGATGGAGCATCACTCACAGGCATCGATGCTGCCCTCGGGAGCCAGTGCAAAAGCACCAGGGACTCTCTTCATCAGGCACTAGCCCTGGGCTGGGAAAAAATCAAGTCCTAAGAGACTGCATGTCACATACAGCAGGTACAGAATGCAGAGCTAAGCATTATAAAGTCTTGGATGAAGCTGGGTAAGAACTCATGAATTTTGGGCAAGCTGTGGATTTGAAGCAGTACTTCACTGGGCCCAGGCTCAGTTCTGCTGTAAATCAGCACTCAGGAAACATCACCAACAGGTAAACATTGTTGTAAATCCTGTGGCTTGGCATCTCTTTTCATTGCAGTACTTCGCATGTGGCACCAAAGACACTGAATAAAACTGCACCAAAAATTTAATAAACTTTAAAATTGTCCTCCTCCTTCCAGTTCATCAATAACATTAATAACACCATCAATATGCCAGCAGGCAAACCTTTCTCTAAGTAAATAAGATCTAAGCTTGTTTTCAACAAATTAAAACATGCCAATAAATTAAGGTGTGGTATACAGGCAGGTATAAACTTCATCAGTCCAGGAAAAGTGCAAGTAACCATGACCAAATTCAGCCTCTACACGTAGAGCACTGCTATATTTCTTTGTACTTTGTTAACAATGCAAAATACTGAGGTATTGTTTAAACACATCTTCCAAAGAATACAGGAACAGTTGGGAAATCAAGAGATAGATGATGTGATGGGGAAGAAGTTTACATTTAGATCAGTCATGCTACACCTCCTGGTTCTCTGGAAAATGTAAAAAGCAGGCAGGAGAGTTACATGGGGCAAGACTGCAATGAGCACATAAGGCTGGTTTGTTCAAAAGCGCTTCTACAAAAGAAACAGCCATAGAGCTATCCAATCCAACCACACATCTGCTTCCAATTTTATAGTCTTCTGTGTCTTTGATGAAAATCCAATTTTTTTCCCAAAAGGAATCACAGCAGTTGAATAAAGAAAGGTCTATTGATAAATCTAATGCATCTTATACAGAATGCGATGCTTCAGGGGCTTGGGGGGTGGGGGTGGAGAAGGGGTTTGTCTCAATGTGCTGCATCTCTGAAGCTCCCTTCATATGTCACCACTTCCTAACCTGTGAGGCAGTTTATTTAGAGCAGGACTGAACTAGAAGCTCCAAACCAGCTCCTTTTTTTCTTTTTCCTCAGAGTCCCCAGGCATCTTAGACTCTCCTCCATCTAAACAGTCTGAGATATTTTTTACTTCTCATGCACTTTTTAAAGCAACATGAGTTAGCACACATACAAGTCCACTTGACACCAGCCTGTTCTTTTGACACCTTCTCCTCCAAAGAGAGCAGCAAACAAATAAACACTTCAATGATAATTAGTTCTTATTTTAGTGCATTTATTTCATAGACACCCAAGAAAATTCTTTATACAACAATAAGTGCTGCTCAGATAGTTCTTACAGCAGTGTTATCCCTACCTAGGGGCTGGCTCTCATTCCAGCTGTATTAAAACTTTGGGCCTTTCAAAGTTAAGAGAAATCAATAGGGAGAAGACACACTGCTCCTGTTTCAAGACACACAAAAAACTTTGGACTCTTGTCTGTCATCAGCTCACTATTTTCTGCTCTGCAGCCTTGTTGCCAGAAACAGTCCCCAGGCTACACAGGACACAGAGCTTTTCAGGGGGACTTGAAAGGTACTATAAATTGCCATCCCACACAATTGAGCCAGAAATCTGACTGGTATAAGGATGCAAAATTCCACTGAAGTCAGGGGGCCCGCGCTCATTAATGTCAAGGCTTCATTACACTCATTAAAAAGTGAACTGTCAGCTAAGATATGCTCTGTGAACTCTTGTGGGATTTCCTGCCTTCTTAAGTTACGCATTTCCAGTTTACCTACGAGCCCAATCTAAATGCATGAATTTAAAATGAAACGCATTTCCAGAGACACAGGTTAGACTGTCTGCATCACATGCTGCTTCCACTGGTAACAACACCCAGAGATATAATGGTTTTAGTGTAAAAGCACACCTATCCTCCTAACCAACCTGAGTGGAGGAAAGGCAGAGCATTTGAGATTGCAAGGTCAGGTCAACTACAGGACAAAGCCCTTGGTGCAGATCTTGTCTGGTTTTTTGTAATGTAAATCTGCAGGGCAATACAAGTTAACCTGCTGCTTAAGAGGGACACAAAAAAACCCAAAACCAAACAACCCAATAACTTTTTCCTTTTCTGCAGCCAAGACAAAGCGACAAACGATGCGATACTATTGCTAATTTACTTAACATAATTTCTTATTTGAGCACCTGTCTGGGGGTCTGTGGAAGCACTGGGACTGGATAATCCGCTGAATGATCTTTAATCAGAAAGTAATATTAGGTGCTAATAGCTCTGATAAAGGCGCTGTTTAACCCAACTGTTAACACAAAGTTGTGCCTGCCACAACGACTGTTTCAACAATGCATTTGCCACTCATATTAATTAAAACTAATTCCTTGCAGGCCACAGAAAGCAGAATAAACCCACATGGAAAATGTCTAGGTTCTACCATGACAAATCACATTAAAGAAAAAAAAAATTAAAATTATCCTAAGGCAATGAAATATGTCTCAGAAAATATACTCTTGGAAATTCTCAAACTGTAAATTCACAGCAAAGCTAAAAAGACCTTTAATAGAGTCTTCTGAACGTGCAACTATATATCTGGGGCTCTATCCTGTGACTTCATACAAGTCATTAAAAGCTTCTAATAAGTCAAATACAAAGCAGTGAGCGTTGCTAAAGGTCCCCAGATGACAGTTATTTACATGTCATTTAGGTGATTGTCCAAGACTACAGTGGTAGAAGCAACACAGTTAAGTCTCTCAGATAGGTCAGCGTGATTTTATCTTCTTCCCTTTCTATCTCTAAAGTGTTTAAATAGGTTTTAGATATACTTTTGTCAGGCCACAAAAGGGTAAATTCTCAACCCTCTGCACACAGATTTCAGGCATAAAACTTCTAAATAATTCAGCTAGAAAGTCTTAGTTAAGATGCATTTACAAATGATAGCTTAGTCTTTACAACAGATCTGTTTTCAAAAAAGCCTTTGGCTCTCCAAAGGTTCTAATATACTATAAGGAATACAGGAAAAAAGATACAATCTAAGCACTTCCATACACAAATGAACCCCCAAGGATATTTTGGTTAGGTGGTGAAATGCATCCAGGTTAACCCCTCACCAAAGTTCCTCTTGGAGTTTGTGTGAAAGTGTGGTGGGCTGACCTTGGCTGGAGGCCTGATACCAAGGAAAGCTGTTCTGTCACTCCCTACTCAGCTGGAGAAGGGAAAATAGCCCAAAAGGCTGGTTGAGTGAAGAGAAAGATAGGGAGGGATCACTCACTAATTACCATCACAAGCAAAATAGACTCAACACAGGAAAATTAATTTATGACCAATCAAATCAGAGTAGGGTAATTAGACATTAAATCTTAAAGCACCTCCCCCCATCCATCCCTTCTTCTCTGGCTCCACTTCAATTTCCCTACCTCCTCATCTCCAGTGGCACACAGGCATGGAGAATGGAACTTGTGGTCAGTTTATGACAGGTTTTTTTCTGCAGCTCCTTTCTCCTTGGGGGAGGACTCACAATCTTCCTCTGCTCCAGCATGGGGTCCTTCCACAGGAGACAGGCCTCCACCAACATCTCCAATCCTTTCCAGAGGCAGAAATTCTTCACCAACTGCTCCAGTGTGGGTCCCCCACAAAGTCACAAGTCCTCCAAGCAAACCTGCTCCAGCATGTGCTGCTTTCTCCATGAGGTTAAAAGTCCCATCAGAAGCCTGCTCCACATGTGCTTCCCATAAGGACACAGCAGCCTTCAGGTGCATCTACTTGCTCCAGAGTGGGGTCATCCACAGGTAATTTACCCTAGGTAACCCTGCTTGACCAGGTGGTTTAGACAAGAGGACTGGTAGAGATCACTTCCAACATCAATCTGCCAACCCTGAAAAGAATAATAAATAAATAAATAAAGTATGAGGTGATATTCCAACTATTAAAAACTACTCACCTACCTCACTGTGAAATTAAGACAGGAAATAAGCGTTTGTAAGAAGATGAGGTAGCAATCTTTCAGGAGCTGGATTCACTGTCAACAAATTAAACCTGACTCCAAGTAGTTAGGAAGCAACCTCTCACTTAAAGGATTTTTGCAAACCTTCAGCATTATCTTAACGCACTTGGTAAGTGAATTATTTATTAACTTGATACTCTCATTGATCAGCACAGAGAGCTCCCACCAAAGCAGTCAACTGGTCTGAGTGCAAATCAACTGCAAGCACTTACAGGGATATTCTTCCTTTGAGACATACAGTAATCTCCCGTTAATTATCTCCCTAAAAAATCCGGAAAAAAAAAAAAGTTTTACTACACCTGTTTTGGTGTGGGTTTCAGTTTTAACCTGATTTACACTACACTACACTTGAAGTTAAGCTGTTTCACAAGGTATAATCTGTTGTGACTGGCATCACCCTGTTCTTCACCATACAGGCTTCTACTATTCATTTGAAAATGCATTCCTTCTAGAACCACTGCTCACTTCATAAACCACACTAACTGTTATAGGACTTAACCATAATCTTTATTCTTAAATAAAGCATCTGCAGAGAAGACTCTTTTGTAAAGGAGTTTGTCTCATAATAGCTTTGTCAGTTACTTTCCCCATTTAGGTATGTTTTAAGCTTAGCTGGGCAGAATTTTAAACTCTCATTAGCAGAAAGCCAGGCTTTATTGTTTTATTAAGGTTTACAAGCCAATGACTTCCTCGTTCTTAGTAAATTTATGGTCCAACATTCAACAGACTGTAAATTGCTACGTAGAATTATGCTCACCAGGCCCGGGGTTTGAGCTATTTTATTGTTTGTGAGGCAAATTCATTTCATCCTGGAGCTGATTTTTTTTTCCCCCAAGGAAAATGCATTTAAGCCACTGGCACTGAGAATTAACTGAATCCTTGTATTTGTCAAAAAGGCCAAACAAGTGTTGATGCTTTCTGGAAATAAACTTCTGTTAGAAATGCTGTTGGCATTCACTAAAAAGAAACATTATCTTAGAAACATAAAAAATCATTCAACTTTCCAGAGTATGTTCACTCAAGAATAGTCAAGTCACTTTTTCTTGATACCAACACAATGCTGGTAAATCATGTGACCACAAACAGTTATTGATCATTAATTTGGACAGAAACATTTCAAATAGCAAAAAATAGACAACTGCTAATCCCCAAAGCAGAAGGAATTAGACATTTCACTGATAATTAATACGCACTATGGAATTTCAACTGGTGGCCATTTTCTTTGCCACTTTATCCTCAGACTTGATCAACATTCCAGATCCTGCCTGCATTCTGTCTGGAGCCCAGCAATAGCTAGATCAAAGATGTTAAATGAAAATCAACTTAATCTAATGTGACAGGATTGGCTTTATGCTTAGGCTTTGTATCCAGTCATTTATTTATTCTGTGTATAAAACTGTCTTTTAGAATAAGAATTCTGTCTGCATGTATCTCCGGTATCTTCTCATCTTCCAGACTGGTTGTTATTGTCATCCTCCCATAGGCACTGGCACTGGCATAAGTAAATCTGATCACAGATTAACTTCTTCCAGAAAAACATGTGATCCACTGCCCCCATCAAAAAAAAAGGGTGCAAGGATGCCCAGGCCTATGAAGATGTAGCTAAAAAAACCCTGACCAATGAACCAGAAAAAAACCCCAAAACTTGGTTTAAGAGCACATTCCCATACCTGTGGGATGACCAATGAACTGTCCCTTGTTTTAGACTGCCTCAACTTGCAACCCCATTTTTCCTTCCTCTGTAGCACTGAAGAGTCTGCTGTCTTGGACCATCTGGAGAATTTTATTGAACTTTGGCTACTGAAGAAACTTAGTCATGCCCAGACCTTCCCTGTTGCCTTCCTGTAGCACATTATCCTTATGTTATGTACTATTGAACCTAAGGTTTGTAAAGCATTTTAAAAACTGTCTTTTGCCTGCTATAGAAGATGTATCACAGGGCACAATTTCTCTGCACCCTTCTGGAATCAACAACATATTTGTGGCCAACAACAGCTTGCAGAAACTAAACTGAAGGACTTTGACTCTTTTCAATCTCACCTATCTACGTCAATATAAGTATTTTGGGGGGATATAAACTATGTGTCTTGTTTTAATGGCATGTATCAGCATTGTGGTGGAGATGGAAGATACTCCTCTTTGACAAACAGAAGTTACGTTGTTAAGAAAGAATTATATTTGTGTTTGTATTACAAATAAAAGCCAGTGCTTTATGGCAGTGCATCCTCGTTTTAACTTAATGGATGTTCTCTTTCAGGGATTATTGACCTGGTAGACATTTCTAGATGGATAGTAAAGAAGGCAGAGGCCATAATGTGGGAAGATGGAAACACACTGGAGAATTCCTGTAGTCAGTTTCAACCGGGCAGGAAACAGGTCTCAGCAAAAAGTGGATACTTTGTAACATGAGACTCTGCATGTTTGTTTCAGATTACAAACATAAGAAGTTATTAAGGAAAACAAACAAACAAACAAAAGAAAGCTTCTTTGTAAATCTGATCAAAAGATATAACAATTTCTCTTACCAATTTCTATGCTCTCTATATGCTTGTGCATAACAGGCAATTACAGCCCAGAAATTGATTAGAAGCAGGGAAAGAGGTGCACCTCTTTTCAAAAGCAGGTATATCCATAAAATAAGAAAGAATTTTTTCTGGGAAGTACTTGGACGCTATTTTATTTATTAAAAGAAAATTACTTTGGTTAACCTTGCTGGATGACACATCTGCTTTCCATCTAATTCTCAAGTTTTACCCATCAAACCCCGGCATTAAGAGGTGCATTAATCATTCTTATTCTGCAAAGCCAACTTGACTGGTCAGCTTAGGATCCTCTTTGTGAAGCGCTGATAGAAATTTTCTGACAGACAGATTTCCCATCAACAAACTCGGGCCAAAGACAAAGGGTGCGAGGCTCCCTGGTTCTTCTGGCTCCACATGGTCTTGCCAGGTGAGCAAATGGAGGCTGGATTTAATTTATTAAAACTATGAGGCATGCCAGGTGTGGCAATGGGTCTGCATTTAGCAGGTGCAGTGTTACAGAATATACAATAGACAAAGATACTTTACAGTGTGGTTTTCCCCAACTGAAAATTAAAACCTTCACCAAAATCAGGCTTTTCCCTTTCCTTACTCAGTTATACATACGCTGATGCATAGTCTTCTTAAAAGAAAAGCTCCATTGACTGCAACAACTGGAAATTACACAAATACCGTTTTAAATTACAGCCTACACAAAGCTCTTTCTCTCTCTGTAAAATCATATGATGGTCAACCTGTATTGCTGAACTTCCTCAGATACCCAGAACATGTTCCTGAAGATTGTTCCCTCACATTTTGAAAGGGAACATTTCCAATCCTGCCAAAACCAGTTGGTTTCTTGAGTTCCTCGGCTTCCATCCCTCTGGCTAAGGCTCACCAAAGGCTCAGCAGGAGACACATACAAGGTGCTCAAGGCTATGCCTGCTCCCACTGCATTAACAACTCTCAGGTGACAAATGAATGCCCTTTCCTTCCTATGCCTTTTGAGTTTGGGGGGAGGGTGGGTGGCCACTTTGGATGGCTCCCCTTCCAGAGGGCCTCAATCTACGAAAATCAATTTATTCCAAGAATTAATCTAGGGCAAACCAAAATCTAGGGCAACAGAAGGTGTTCCTACAACATTCCCACACTTCAGTAGATGACTCTGCTTCCTGTAGTCAAAACCTGGACTCCTGCAGTAAAAATGATGGATGTGTTGGAGTCATGATCTACACACACCCATGCACCTAGGAACTACCAGTGAAACAGCAAAGAAAGAAAAGAAAATGAAAGATCACAGAACAAACTGTGGTTTAGAGTGCACTGCATGCTTTGGCTATGATTTTAATAATTTCGATTCCATCTGCCCTCTTTGATTTCTATTATGTGATTTTCATATCTCTGTACACAAATGTGTGTGCAAACGTGTGCAAATTGGTACTACAAACACACAGAAGTTGCACTGAAAGCTGTCACAGTGTTTTTCTAAGTATATTATGAAAACAACTGTTTTATTTTTCATATCCTGGGAAAAAAACACCATACATATATGGGTAAGCATTGACAAATCTTAGCACAATTTACCTGCTCCCTAATGCTTCCAATACCTGCTTAAATGAAAGATAAATCAAGAGATCCACAAATGCAGTAACTAAATAAATTATACTTATGATGCTACTGTGTGGTAACTCAGGCTTTTGATTTTGATCCTGAAGTTCTCAGTTATTTCATGCTGCAGGATATTCCTGCCAAAGTGTGTATCTGAACTGTGGCAGCAATTTGGAAATTTGTAGTGATGCTTTAATGAAAAAAAAGTCTGTTGTAGCCTAATGTTGTATCCTCTACAACAATAGAGGTATCCTCCAAGATACACCAACAAAAACTACAACATTGCTTAATTTATCAAAATAGAAATACAAAGCAAATGTGGGGATAGTTTACACATAAATGTAGTTATCCCTGAATCATTGTGATTTTTATGTTAGCATTTTCCTATCTGAGATCTTAGCTTTTTTTGTGGGATTCTGCAATATCAGTGGTTTTACCCTGCCTCTGCCTTTTCTTTTACTGTGTAACTGCCTTATACGAAGTGATATTTGTATGCCAGCAGGTAATATGTTTATGAAGTACTCACCCAGACCTGACAAGTACTGTAGTGTATTTCTTCTGAAAATTGCCCAAGGTGGGTCTGCTTTGACAAACTGTATATGCACTACCCACATTATGCTGTCACATCTACCTTAGGTTCATCAGTATCTTATTACTGATGCTGTTGTTTTCAAATCTAAATATAGTATGGAGCAAGCAAGCAAGCATGCAAACCAACCTATCTTAGCAATAATTTTAAAAACAAAGCCCAAAACAATGACACTGTGCAATAGCCTTGAGTGATTTTTTTTTTATATATATAGCTGTGCTCTAATTCTTCAGAGAACAGAGAGGGAAGCTTTGAAAAGGTGCTAATAGACCATGAATTTGCAGCAGTGTAGTTCACAGCTAAACACACTCCCACTTCAAGCTCCGGCAGGAAAAAAAAAATGAGGGCACCACAGAAGCGAATTAAAAATCATACAAACAGTCCCAGCAACAACCAGGGCAGCAGCAGCTTATAAGATCAGCTTCATTTGGCGGGGTGCCCATCGTGCCACGACTGAAGAGAGCCGGGGCAGGAGCATATCTTATGGCTTGCTAAAAGAGGATGGGGCTGGCTGACAGAGGGACACATGGAAGCAAAGGAAACATCGCTTAAGCCCACGTTGAATTTACTTGTTTTACAAAACAGCATCAGCAAACTTTTAGGTCTTTAGAATTGGTTCACAGACAGAGTTGTTCTATAATTTATTTTAGACTGTTGACAAATATTCTCTCTGAATCAGCTGTACTACTGGGAGAGATTACTAACGCCATGCTCCTCCTCTTGCCTGAGGGTATTGTCCCCTCAAATCTCTGAGATGCTCATGTGTGTTCTCCAAATGAGGCTGTGGTTCCACGAGTCTAATCCCATCTAAACTGGGGCTGCCACAGTCCCCCTCCCATCCCCAGCTGCTGCCCTTTGCTGTGCCAGCAAGGATGCTCGACTGGCCCCACAGTGAACTGGTCCAGAAAAGACAAAACTAACATGAAAAATCATAACACTTCTCTGTCAGTTCATCTCCCTGTGGAGTCAAACAAGCACCAGTGATGGTGCAAGAGATGGGGTGGGGATACACACGATGCCAGGCTGCCGTGGCTCTGGCTTGGATCAGCTTAAACATCTGTGGAACCACACTCCAGGCTGGACTAGCCAATGCCAATGCTATTTTAACTGCTTGTGCTGATCTGGCTCTTTCTGCCTGTCTCAAGTTTGGGAGTGCTCCTAAATACAGCTCCCTCATCAGATTGGAAGGGGTGGTCAGCCTCCCCTCCCTACTGGTAGCCCTTTCCTCAGACACACCTGCTCGTGGGGTTTGGGGAACTGGACTCCTGTAATCCATGAAGCCTACAGGGAGTGTAGGGCAGACATTATTGAGCTGGGGCAAGCTCTCTCTCAGGGCCCAAGTCAAGCACTCAAGCCTCCCACAACAGCCAGGGCACACTGAGAAGCTGTGATGAACTACCAGGATCCAAGTCAAATGTGACACTAGATTTGAATGTAAAGAGATGTAAAGGAAGAGACACATTGGAGTCTATCTAGACTGGAAATAATTTCTCTCCCTTTCTGAAATTTACCAGGTCATCAGATCCTGAGTAGTAAGGCAGTAGAGTAGGCAAAGTGGTTTGGTAGTTGCTGACTTGTTTGCACACACAATCACATCTGATGTGTGCATGCTGGCACAGAGACGGGGAGGAACACACAATATCAAACAGCAGACATATAATTAAGACAGCTTTACTACCTGCAAAGGTCCCCTGCTTCTTTCTAGTAGTAGCTGTGGATTAGGTTAGAGCCAAAACTCCAGAGGGCAAAATCAAGAATACACAAATTAGCCATTGAGAGGTAGAATATCCCACAAGATACATCTTGTGTCTTTACTTGAAAGGTGGGTTTAATTGCCAGCTCTTCCAGTCTTATCTTACCACCTTGGTTCCACAGGTATTTAGTTCTGCTGACTATGAAGAGCACAGTATGGTGATAGTAGGAACTGGAGATGCTCAGACAGCACAGTGACAAGGTCTTTATAAAGCAATCAAGAGAGGAAAAAAATCCTAAGTTCAAAGAATGACAGAGGAAAGACTGGATTCACTGGGAAAAGCACTTGAGCTTCTGAGGAAACAAAGAGAGAAACCAGTTAAGTTAGAAGAAAACCCTGAAGCCACCTTTCAGATGCTAGTCTTGGTACTGGGAGGCAGGTCTACACCTACAAGTTCCCAGCCTGTGATATTTCACTTACAGCAGCACGTCTGAATGGTTGAGTGATGTGGCTTGGGAAAGGAGAGGGAGTAACGTTGCTCAGATTTCAAACTGTGTGAGGCAGGAAAATATCTTAACAGCCTTGAACTACTGCAACATTTCTGGCAGGGAGTGGAGCAAATATAAAACATTTATACTGAGAAGGGAAGAAGGAAGGAGAAAGAAAGAAAGATAGATATAGTCAGAGGTAAGCTCAGTAAAGCAAGAAGTCTTAACTATATGCTTGCAGAACTGCTCACTGGAGTGAAGGCACTAGAACCTAAAATTACTTTTTTTTTTTTTCAAATAAGTAAAACTCTTCAGCTTACTGTGAAACAGCCAGTTGCTTATTCCCAGTTGCTTATTGCCAATTGATTTATTGTCAAATGCCAATTTATACCTTAAATGTCTTAGGGTTGAGACCACTGTCCAGTTCAGTGGATAATACAGTGACCAGCACCACTCCTTCCTTCACTTCATTTGTAACATAACGGAGGTTTGCATGCTCTGTCCTAAGGAGGGTACTCCCCACTCTATTATCACTCAAGCAAAAAATGTTATCTGTCCCCCTGGCCCTTAACCCCCAGAAACAAAAAAAAAAAAAGAGAGCTCTGCTTTTCCCCTGTATCTCGGGAAACATCTAAAGATCTTCTCTGCCAGTTGCAGATGTGTTCTATTTTTTCACTACATCTGAGCCTCTGAATCACGCTTAATAATAGACAAAGGCTATTCATACCAAATGGGGAAGTTCTCACACACTATGATGATGAAGCATTTCATCCATTTGAAAAAAAAAAAAAAAGAAAACACTACCCACAGAACTGCAAAATCACATCATCTGCACTTTGCTGAATGTTCACAGAACAACATTGGAAGTCATTGAAGTGTCAGATAGTGATTTCATCATGTGTCAGGCCTCCCACTAATAAATGATTCATCTTTCTCAGTTCTGACATCTCAAAGAATTAAGGAGGAGAAGAAAGAAATTCATAAACTTTAAAGTGAGAAGTACTCTACTGATATTATACTTCCCAAGTAAACAGAAGCTTATGCACACGCTATGAATGCGTGTAAAATTTAACCTTACATTTATCTGAAGTGTACTTCTAAGTTCTAAAAGCAAATATAAAAGAAAAAAAATATCATGGAAGTCCATGTGTTATATCACCAAAATACACAGAGGTAAATTGCTCAATTTACAAATATGAGATTTCACACACCCCACCAGCTTTGTGAGCTGAAACTGGAACTGGGAAGAAATCTTTTCTGGTTTGCATGGCAGTGATTAACCATATGCTGGTGACAATAAGCCTGCCCCAACCTCTCAGTACCTGATTACAGTTGTAAAAGCAAATGTAGCTCCTCTTGAATGTGATGAGCGATTTACAATTGACTCTAATGGAAATGGGACTGGAAAGAAATTTGTCATTTTAATAGGAATTCACATAATTGTTCTTCAGCTGCGCATCTTCCACTGATAACAGTAGGTCTATTGGATTAAAAGGACTAGGTAGGAATCCAAACTTATTTTTCCCAGAAGGTAACTTAATGTTATGAACATAAATACAGATCCAAACCAGGCAAGATACTAACATTTTTGCTCGGTTTGCCAGGATGCTGAAGTTTGTGTAGTTACACGCTGAGTTTCCAGTTAATTATTTTCTATTTCAACAAAATGCAGTAGAGATACAGAGTTCTCAAATTCCTGCATTCTTTGTAAAAAAATAAATAGCTATGAGAAGAAAGCAATGCTGAAAAAGTGTCCTAACTGAAAAAGCTGTAACATGAATTTAAACATTATGAAGCATTAAAGAATCTACATGGGAGAGAGACCTAACAAATGACCCCACTGTAGGAAAAAAGAGACAATTACAATTCAATGTGAAATGTTCAGACACCAACCTATGGAAAACCAGGCTTTGCTGGTTCTGTCACTAATGGCAGCTCCTTTGGCTGTAGGAGTTCCTCTCCCCACCCTACCCCCCGCCATCAAAACTGCATCTATTATAAACAAAACACTTCAATCAGCAGCCTCAAAGCTGGAGGAGCATATGGATACAGAATTTATCCCACTTGGTTCCTCTCCTAGAGCGGAAAAAAGAATTAGATGAAGATGATAAAGTTTGGATTTGGACTCAAAGGCCCATTCTCAGCAGAAATAATTAGGCTGGTAGGAAAACTGCTGGGGATGGAAAAAAGCCACAAGCCCCTGAGATCTCATGTCCTAAGCCAGTACTTATTTCTTTGGCTCACTCTAAATATGTATGGCAGAGATACCGACATGATGGAGTACTTGAAAGCAGCAATATACAAAAGCAAATTATTCTTTGCTTTTTCCCCACCTCTTGTTTTGGTAGAATTAATTTGGGCATCCTGGGTAAAGATGGTGTCCACTGTCTCCATCAGTTCAATTTAGCATGGCCTCTTCACTGTCAGCAGAGGAATGTAAAAGACGGCAATGAACATTTGTATGTAGGAAAATTTACATGGCTGAGGGGCAGGATGCCTGGATGATCAAAAAGAAAAGAAAATATTAAATACTTAAAACACTTTACCATGAAATTGCCTTCTCTCCCTTCCCCCACACCCCGACTTCCCCCCCCATGTTAAATCAGGTAGAAAAGTGTGATAATATTAAGGCTTAATCCAATTTAAATAAATTATTTCCTTGTAAATGTTAAAACAATCATTACATGCATCATTTACCCCCTCCTCTGCCCATAGTCTTAAATTATGCTCCATTATACAGATGGAAAAATATGCAGAAATGTTTCTTAAACATCAGAAATTTGGGTTTTGATTATATTCAGAGGTAAAAGTCATTAAGGAGTCCTAGCAAAAAAATATTAAAAAAAATCTTAGAAAGTATTATGGGATTTTGTGTAGCATACTTAATTAAGAAATTTCTTTGCTAGGTTACCAACAATATTTTATTACAAGCTTAAGGTATAAGATCGTTACAGCTCTGTCGTGCTTGGCAGCAAAGAAAGAACAGATGCAAAGAACAATCTTGTTCTTACAATTAATTACAAATGTACAAATGACTGATGTATCAAACCCTGTCTACACCACACAGCCATGCATTTATAACCATTTCACCATACAGAGTTATTAAAAAGCATGCTTTGCATCTACAGTAGCTTGATACCACATCACAGCCACGGGTAGTTATGTTTATTCATGCACAGCTACCACCAGCCAGCACTATATGTATGTGTCAGTGCATTTTAGCAAAATCTGCATCAAATAACCAGTAGCACGGGGCTCTTCAGCTAGCTTTTGGGGTTTTTAAGCACGTAGACTGGAAGCATGCTGAGAGAAGGCAAGCCAGAAACTTGGGTGGCAAGTCTTTAGCCACTGGCCATTCTGGGTCCATTGATGTGGTGGCAATTACCCAACACAGCACTGAGTTGTGTAGCAACCCATCCTTTTTATCTTGCACACCCTCACTGTTCCAAAACACCTGTGACACAGGTGGTCTGAGGAATTCTCTCCCCACCGGTGACATAAGTGGCAGAGGGGGAAACAAGTGAACCCATGGCACTGAAAATTCCCTGGCTGCTGGTGGGCCCCTCAGTTGGTGGAGGGACCCTACTTGCAGGCTGAGGGTTGCCGGTGGAAGAGCTCCGCAAGAACATTCCGGTGTCACCAAACACCATGCAGCCGTGCTCTCTAAATCGCAGGGGAAGGTGTGGGGGGTTAGGGAGGGAAAAGAAAACTGACAAAGAAAGACAAACCTCACGGGTTTGGGTAAGGACAGTTTACTGGGACAGGAAAGAGATAACAATAATGGGATTTTATAGCAAAATACAAGACACTGGTGACACACAATGCAATTTCTCACCAAACCACACACCTCAAGCCCTACAGCTCACAGTCATCCCAGAACTGGGTCACCCCCAAAACCACACGTCCTAAAGCTGTGCCCTCCTCCCCCACCGGTCACCCTTTATACTGAGCATGATGTCACGGGCATGGAACACTCTCTTTGGCTGGTTTGGGTCACCTGTCCTGGCCGTGTCCACTCACAATTTCCTGGGTGCTCCTGCCGTCTCATTAGCCGGGCAGCATGAGGAGCTGAGAAGTCCTTGACTGTGTGGCAACATTTAATCATCAGGGTGTTATCAGCACTGCTCTCATCCTAACTCCTAAACACAGCATTCCACCAGCTGCTAGAAAGCGAACTAACCATCCCAGCGAAAACCAGGACATCCTGCAATGTAGCAACCTAAAACACAAGGGACAATGAGCAATAATGACACTGATGAATTCTCCCAAGTAGAGAAGTCCATCCTAACTCCTCAGAAATCTTAGCTCATCCAGCCGGATCACTGGATCGCAGTGAGATGCCAACTCTGGATCCCCAGAAAGGGTGGAATACAGATAGCTATGGAAGAAAACAATTCAAAAGGTGTCCACTTCAAGACTGAAGTCATGAAGCAACCAGAGATCCCTGCTGCAGCTACAAGGCACCTGCAAACACCTGTTCCTGTAGACATGGGACTAGGTCAGTTCATCTTCCCTGTTTGACAGGATGAGCCACCTCATGGCCTAGATAGGCAAGATGACGTATTACATTTTATGTTATGATTACGTAAGTTATCAGGCATGCACTTAGTAGAAACGGCTACTAGGGCTGTTGCCCCCACTTTTGATGAAGCCACAGGCATCATGTTCTCCTGTCAACTGATGAGAGAATGGTATAGGAACTCAATATGACAAGCATATTTTTAATTTGCAGGCAACACTGGCAGTTTGAAAGCTTGTTAGTTCATGAGCACAACTGACTGGGTACATGTATGCTGCAGAGCTAGCTAAACAACATTGGGTACTAGAGGAAGGCCTGGCTTTCTACACTAATTTATCATTGCAGAGAAGTAATCTAATGGCAAACAATTATACTTTTCAGTGGGATAAATGAACACACTCAGACACCTCTACTTATCAGCTGGATGGCCAGAGGTATTCAGATTGGCTTGTCCAAAGCTAGCTTTGGTGCCCCTACAATCTAACCTTTGTTTTTTGGAAATGCCACAGGCAGAATGACTCCTGCCTCACTGTCCTGCCTGTAGAGCCATGGGGAGCCATTGCTACAGCCGATCCGTCAGGGCTCAGCTGGAAGAGAGGAGACACTTGGATGCTGCCCATGGGTCCTGCAGAGCTGCACGTGAACTTCTGATCCTGGGGATGCAATAACCTGAGCAGTGCTCTACCCTGCTCTCTTGACAACACACAGGTTTCACAAAGCATGTTTCTATTATGACCAGATATTCACTTTAATAAACAAACTTTAATAAAACAAACAATCAAAAAAAGAACCAGATCCTCTCACACATCATTCCCCGCAAGCCTATTACAGAGAACCACTCTCATGGGCCAGAGAGCAATCTCTTTCCAGGCCAGGCACTGTGAAAGAATGGAGCCTGCCACAGCTGCTGGGAAGGAAGGCCTGGGCCCACTGGGACACTGGAATAAAACAAACAGCTTGTTTTGCAGACAGCTATTTCTTTGTGGGCTGGTCAGCAGGAGGCATCGTGGAAGCTGGCTGGTGACTTCAGCAAGGCTGCTTGGTGTGTTGTGTCCACATCAGTGAAGAAGGTAAATTTTAAGCTGTACCTGAATCCCTTAAAAAATTACAGAGCCATTACAGACACGTGGTTGGGCCATCCTTTCTCCGTTGTTGTTGTTCCTGATGTTTTAAACCTAATTCAGCTTTTGCCACGACTCGCTCATGCCAAATATCCTTAATCTACAAACACTCAAGGATGATAATTCAGCCTTATTATCCATATTCCCTGAGCTCACATTTCATAAAGTATAAGCACACTTAAGAAAGAACGATTCCTAAAATAGCCAGGCATATACATTTCCACCCTCTCTTCTGGAAAGAAGTTCAAACACACAGGTCCTGCAGGTCCTTGTAACGCTTAGAACTGCTAACCCGAACATCTTGATAGCAGCGGGCGATATCTTCAGAAACAGCTGGGGTTTTATCTTCACCTCTTGCACCAAGCTATTACATACCATCAACCATGTTTATACAGGCAATGCAGAAAACACTGCATGAACCAAAGAGAGCACAAATTCCAGCTCACATAAGCAAAATACGTATTCACATAAGCATTAGCATATCCAAAGCCAGCACATACAACGAAGTCGATCAAAACAGACCACCACTGGAGTTACTGTAACTGGTTATCATCACAATCAAGACATGAACCTACACAGGTTTTGGGCAACAAAAGCTATTACTAAGAACATGAAAGTTGTTCTTGTATTCTGTTTTTTATACTCTGCTCTTTGCTTAGTGATTTCAGGGTCCTGACTGTGTGTGCTGTGGTACCTCAAGAACTGATCAAAAGGAATTGAGAACCTCCAGCACCCTTCAGGATCAAGCCTTTTCTATGCTGTTGCTAGACACTGCTAGACAGTCTGATAACTCTCCTTCTGACTACAACAATAATTTGCTGGTTTTGTCCTTTCAGTAGAAGCTCCTCTATGTCTGTGTTACTCAATTATTTATAAACATGGCCTTTTATTAAAAACACAGCCTCTACTGTGCTCACAATTAATTCTACTTGTGTGTAATACAAATAACATATAAACGTGTGAAATTCATGGTCGCTTACAAGGCAAAGTGATGGCTAAACTCTGACTAGCAAATTGGATGCCAGCAGCACTGACCCTGCCAGCCCTGGAGCCAAGCTTGAGGCCCGAGTCACCACTTTTCCACACTACTCATGAGCTGGAACCAGCTGTGGACAACTGAACTGTCTGGGTTTTTTTTTCCACAGCGAGAAAACTGAGTGTGTCCTAGGCTTAAAAGGAGCATCATTACTGCCTATAAAGATGGGCTGCAACATACTGCATCTCATCTCAGAGCCATTTGAACTCTCTTTTTGCAAATTAAGCCACCTCAAACAAGACAACCTAGAATGGTTTCAGTGTTACCTGCTGCTAAGGCAAATGGCCCTGAGACACGGGCTCTGCCCAGACAGATGATGTGCAGACAGGAAAGGCAGACATGCAAATGACAGGTTTGTGGGGTGGCACTGGCTCAGCCAGGAGTCTCTAGTGCCTCTGGTCCACCCTGGAGCACAAAAACCTGCGCTGCCTCTTCCCTTCCTCCCCCTAAATCACCCCACTCAAATTCTACAGTGAAGATCTCGTTGGCCCATCTAGCCAGCATTGTCCTCTGATCACAACTCACACTGCACTGCTCCCACAAGCCTGATCTTCTCCGTGGCTCAAATTAAGCATTACACACTTCATCAGGCTGAGGGAAGGAAGGAAGGAAGACAAACTTGTAAATGGGCACAGAGAAGGTTGAAAAGGACACAGAAAGGCAGGATTGAGTATATCTTTCAACCCTCTATTCCACCCACTAACACATTCTTGGTCCATTTCTTCCACAGTTCTTCTTTCAGTGTAAAAAGACCTTATTTCAACCTTATTAACTGGTTAAAATTACTAACTCAACTAAGACAGTTCACATTTATGCAAAATAACAGTTTGCACAGCAACTTGCACTGAAACAAAACCCAAAAGTCCATACCAGTTTGATGTTTTTTGTTCAAGCTTGTGTGCTTTTGAGGACTTCATTCAAGCTTCTGCGCCTCAAGGGTTACTGTCACACAGTCCTATTTCTCAACAGATGCATGGCAACTAAGCAAACAGCACTAAAGGCTGAACAATGTGGCAAGGACAAGCAACCTTACATTGCCAGCTGTAAAAAGCCGTGAAATAAAATGTGAAGCAAGGCTGGCACAGTACTAAATTCAGCAGAGAAAAGGCAGACAAAGATCCAAATGAAGAGGTAACAGCTTTTCCTGTAGTGCTTGCACCAAGAACTGTCCATAAGTGCAATGTTTTCATCAGTTCTGTGAGCTGAAGGAATATTAACCCAATTTTACAGGTTGTAAACCGACGTGGTCAGAAATCCAATCCTTGCTAGTACTAAGCACCACATATTCTTTGAGTGTTCAAAGGAGGCAGCTTCCAGCAGGCTTCAGTGCAGATGCACATGTGTAGTCCTATAAGAACCCCTAAAATGAGGAACACAATGCAAGAGCTACAACAGGAACACTTAAGCAACCACAGACATACTTAATTTCCCCATCTCCTCTTCTACGTTTTCAAGTGGGGGAACAAAGTATCCTGCACACTAGGAGACTTGGATCAAAGAGCTACGATGGTCTCAAGTCACAACTCATCACCCACCTGACAACTGTAGCCATTTACCTACAAACTAGTAGTGCTGACCTGGCCACTATTAAAAGATTGATGTAAATGGCTTATGCAGCATCACACTCCTTGGCAGAGAATCAACTTCTCCAAAGCAACATTCAGCTGCCTTAACAATGGGATTATGTCTTCCCTTCTTGCATTTGTAGGAACACAGGAGAGTAAGAGTTCAACACACACCACTCTCCTTCAGCATGCAGTCTAATTCATCCCTAGAGCAGACTCACTGAATACACTGAATAAAAACCAATCATCCTATGGAGGGCAGGGGAGGGGGAGAAGGTATGCAATCTATTTTAAGATTATTACAAAGCAATATATAGATGCATGGATGGAATTAAGATTGCATAAGCATTTCCTAATTCTGGCATTTTGTAACTTTCGAGTGCTTAACTTAGCCACTTTAATATCCTTTCACTCTGACCATCTGTGTAGTGTCTGTTTGCACGTGTATGTAAGGCTGCCTCTGGGATCCTGGAGATGCTAGGCACCATGTCTCCGTTGCACAGAGGACTTTAAATCACGGGCATAAATCTGCATTGCATGAGCCCAGCCTCTTTGTGCACATCATACAGAATCAGCTACACCTGTAGATCTTAACAGCCTGATGGCAGCTGCCTGTTGGGAAATCCTTAAGGCCAGATGCAGAGACACCACCTTGCATGTGCACCAGCTTACCATGCTGCAGGTCTTTATGCTTGCATTTATGTATGTGTTTAACTAACATGTACGTTTATGTATGTATTTAACAAGTTGTGGGGGAAAAACAAAAGGTTGTGGAGAAGCAGACAAACTGACTGCCAGCAAGTGGTCACGCATAAAGAAGTTCTACTTCCCTCTTCTGCAAGGGATTCATTCATGACAGTAGCTGCTTTTCTCTTAGGTATGTATTGCAACTCTATCATGAATGTTCTACTCCAGTATTATAGTAACATGTTAGGGAATTTTTAAGACCAACACAAAACAAAAAGGCAGAATATGAATACAGGAAAGATAGGATGCAGAATGTGACAGAATGAGGAGGGGAAGTCAAATTAGGGGATGTATAAACCATGTCTGGTTTACAGGTCAACTCAAGTCAGTTGCAAGGTATGTATAGGCAGATGCCCTTCTCTGATGGGTCCACACACACTTGTTACCTGCCACAAGAGTGAGTCTGTCGTAAAGTTCTTTCTTAAATATGAAACAAACCACGCTATATATAAATGGTATTGACATTTGTGGCAGAAAAAGCTACTCTGTAGGAATGTGTCTGGGTTTTACAAACTGGGGTGTCTACTTTTAAAGTCTCTTTTCCTGCAATATCAAACTTTCAGGAAGCCATTCAAAAAATGAGTTGCCCATGCATCACCACATCTCCACAGATCGCCACCCTGATTCTAGGGCTTGAAGCTAGTTCTGTATTCCACGGCAGAAAGTACAGATCCTCTTCAGCCTCATCTGTCTCAGTGTGTGTATAAAGAATTTTTGCTTTTATCCATGCAACAGATTACATCTCAGAATTCAAAGATGCATCTTTTTCAGATGCAGAAAGCCCATTAAACGCTGCACAACTTAATCTTGTCTTTTCTGAGAGTGGAAAAATTCAGGTAAGTAACTTTTCCTCAACTGTAGTGTATCCAGAAGTTATTTTTATGAACTGGTAAGCAGCCATCTGTCCACAAACAATCACAGCCTGCCCCCAAGACAAGGCTCCTTTATGGCTGAACTTGTCTGGCATCACGCCCTTTGTTTGCTGACTGGTGAATTATGGCTCACATATTTACCCCATGTTCTTTCTGCCTTCCCAGTACTGCTTGTGCCTATTGTTTTATCTGCTTGACCAAAAAAGAAAAAACAACAATAAAGAAATGGTTATGATTTGGTTTATAGTAGATCCTAGTTTTCTTTTTCTTTTTTATTATGAGCTAAATATTAATTTTAATTTATTTGCTTTGACCAACAACTGTACCAGGATCTTCCCCATTAGATTACTGAGAATCTTGCCCTGGAACTCTGAGGACACGACAAACCATTAGGCATATGTATCTGCCTTCCAAGTTTTAAAGTGTCAAAAGAAGTAGTCCCCAGTTAAAAAAGAACTGCATGCAGTCATACGTAAGTGAGCTATGATGAATGTCCAATTCCTATAACCTCAAAGAGTTTTTCTCTGCATTGAGATGTGAAGCAGGCAAGTATTATACAAACTCTAGCAGCTCAAGAGGTATCACCAAGGTTCCTTCTTAATGAAGCTTCCCCTCACTTTGCACTGGAATTGTGTACTAGAGGATTATTTTATGTGGTAGAAAGTGACCGCGTTTCACCTCTTGCTCAGAGATAACTATATGTAGGATGTTTAGCATATCCAAGTCCATAAGCACAATACATAAAATGTGTTATTCTCACACAAAGAAATAGTCCACAACATCATCACCTCTCCCCCCACCTCCCCAAACACAACCACCAAAGCTCTTTGATGAGTAGTATCATCTGCCAGACCACTGAACCTGTTCTGGTCTTTGGGAGTTGTTGAGAAGTTTTACCCTGGATAGTAATAAAAACTAACTGTAGAACACATAAATCTAGTTGTGGATCTCCTTTATACATTGGTGTAATTCCTCATAAAAGGATTACATGCAGCAAAGAAAGGAATGAGGTGTAAACAAGGAAACTACCATGCTCATGTTAGTCACTTCTCAAACATTTTCAAGGCACAATACAGTTGGAAGTGGCCAGGATTAAACGATTAGAGAAAAATGTGATGGAATGTAATGGCAAACACTGACATCCGTAGCAGTTATTGTAGCACTAACTGCTATTGTATCAGCATTTAATCAATTTTGTAAACCAGTTTAGTGTTGGTATTTAAAAGGTCAGTCTCCAAAATGCATGCAAGCTAAAACTGAAAGGAAAGATCACCACAGATACACAATATTCAACATGTACATAATACGATGCTCTGTATAACAGGACACAAATGTAAATAGAGCCACGGATCTATGGAAAAGGTTTCTCCCACCCAGCCTCAAGAATAAAATTCATTAGTTTGCACTGACAGTAAGCTCTTGTTCAACACATAGCACAAAAGCCAGTAGCAAACATAGCAACACCAAGACTTAAGCACACTTGGGAAGTAATCTCCAAAGTGGGGGGNGGGGGAGGGGGCCGGGGAAGTAGTTTGGTTTTGTTACCTTATGTTATTTGAGAAAAGCCAGGTATGTTTGCTACAAGAACCTTTTGTTCAATTGTTGACTTAGAGATACATTAATGACTGCCTCTTCTGGCTTTCCAGAACTTCTCCTGGAGAGAGTGTCATTACTAATTGAAGAAAACCTGAGACAGAAGTGTTTTCCTCCAAGTATGTCCTAGACCTTCAAGCTACATACATACCTTAGCAAGTTAAACAGTCCTAAAACAAACATGCATTTTTTCCAATTGAAAGGTACAAACTTCACTTACACTTAGATATATATTTTCCTAGAGGAGACCTAAACAAAAGGCTTCAAAAGATTAACTCGATAGCAAGCAGTAGTAAAAGTTTGATGTTGGATGAGGCCAAACACAAGACAGTTTATAACGGTTTAACTGATCACTAAATAAGACTGGATGGGGGGGTGGGAGCTCTAAAACAAACAGTAGTAAGCATTAATAATTGTAAAGAAAATGAAGAAATGATTATGTAACTTGACCTTTTTTATTTAGTGTCTTAAACATGATTTGTGTCCTGTTTCCAGGGCAAAAAGAGCACACTACACTTGCTTATGGATGCAAGGAAGGATGGCCTCATGGTTAAGACAGATGACTAAGGACCAGTACTCAGGTTCTGGGGAGCCCTGGCTCCCCTGGCTTTAAGCACAGCCACTAAGCAGCTTTATGCAATTTTTTTTGCCCCTATGGAGCAGAGACAATACTCCCCAGAAAGGATGTGAGCATAAACTGCATCTAGAAGGGAGGGTAAAATCCATAAAGCGTAACATGAAAGTATGCACTATCCTAGAGGTACCTCACCTCTTAGTTTGCAGTGAGCTGCACAGAAAAGCACAAGCATCCACTGTGTACAGCGGTACCTCACCAGGGAAATCAGCAATTCCTCCCCTTCCTCCCTACCCCTGGAAGAGATGCAATAAAGAACCGTCATGTTTTCTCTGAGGATGCATCTTCCGCTCGGCACCCTGATTCCTGCTTTTTTTTTTTTTTTACTTTGACTGGGAAAAAAACCCCAACCCAATCCCCGAGCGTCTGCACTTCGGAGCTGTGCCCTCAGACGAGGTTTCCCGTCCCAGGAGCGCCCAGCTAGCTCTACGCGACAGCCGGCCTGGCGGCGGCGGGGCCAGGCGGCGCTGCCCCGTCTCCCTGCGGCGCTCCCGGGGAGAGCGCCCGCTCCTCCTGGGAAGCTGCCGGGCTCTCCGCGGCGCGCCTTAGCTCCAGCGCAGCCGAGGATGTGAAAACCCACATCCCCACACAGGAAGGTTTATTCGCCGGTCCCACGGGGCAACCCGTCGCGGCGGCGGCTGAGGCGTTTCGGAGGGAGGAGGCGCGACCTCAGGATACCTTTGGGACACACGAGGCGAGCTTCGCGCAGCGCAGCACAGCCCTGCAGGGCTGTCCTGAGCTGACACCGCACGCACGCCCGGCAGGCAGGCGGGGCAGTCGGCCCCACGCCCGAGCCGGCCGCCTCTTCGGCGGCGCAGCCCCCAGACACGAAGTTTTGTGTCGCCGCTTCCCAGCCCAGCCCAGCCTCGGTGTTATTGCCTGCGCTCTGCCGGCTGCCTCCCGCGGCGCCTGCCTGCCTGATCACTCCCTGACAGCGACCTCAATGAACTTCCCCTTCTCCCCCGCTCCGACCGCACTGTCGTGTCATGTCGTGTCGTGCCGCACCATCCCCTTCCCCGGGCGGCGGCGGTCACCTCCGCACCGGCACCCCTCAAGGCCCACCCGCGGTGATGGGTGGTAGGGGCGGGAGGAGGACACATGAGGGGAGGGGGAAACCATCGGAGAGAAGCGGAGGGGAG
>VXBZ01006783.1:0-47838 GCA_013399135.1 Heliornis fulica
GGAGTGGGCTGAGCTCCTTCTTGATGTCCTGCAGGGCTGCGCTGGGTCACAAAGCCACCTTCTCTGCCTTGTCCATCTTGGTGGCCCTGCTGATCGCCGGCCAGGCTGTCACCATCTACTTCGTCTACCAGCAGAACGGGCAGATCAGCAAGCTGACCAAGACCTCCCAGACCCTGCAGCTGGAGGCACTGCAGAGGAAGCTGCCAGCAAGTCAGTAGCCCCCACTGGCACCAGTGGGGTGGCTGGGAAGAGGGTACAAGTCACCCCTGGACCCCCCCTAACCCATATCACTCATGACACTCCTTCCTCTGCAGGTGCCAAGCCGGTGAGCAAGATGAAGATGTCCATGATGACCATGCCCCTGGCCATGAGTGCCCTGCCTCTTGACACCCATGGAAGCAGCATGGTAAGAGATGCCCACCCCAGCTGCCTGCTGCCCTCAGGGCTTGCTGCCAGCCCTCACGCTGCCCTTCTGCCTTTTCCCTCAAGGACACGGCCCCTGCCAGCAACAGAACCGAGGACCAAGTGAAGCACCTGCTGCTGGTAAGGGTCTCTGCTCCACCACCCACCCCATAGCTGCCCCTGGGCTGCAGGCAATGGGACCCTCTGCCTCCAGCTTGGTCTTGGCTGGGTCTGAGGTCTCTTGGGGTGCTCAGAGCTCCTGGACTGCTGTGATGTCCATCTGGCTGATACAAGCAGAGCTTCAACAACCCCTCCCACCCCCTGCACCCCATTTTTCTTTGCCCTGCCTCACCTTGGTGGTCACTCCGCAGCAAACCAACCCCAAGAATACATTCCCGGAGCTGAAGGACAACCTGATGGGCAACCTGAAGAAACTGAAGACCACCATGACTAATCCAGACTGGAAGGTCAGTGCTTGCTGACCACCTCCTCTTCCCCTTCAGGAGCTTTGTGAAGGGACCAGGGTGTCCCCACCTGGAAAAGCAAAGTCCTGCTTGAGGCAGACTTGGGTTACTCTGGTTCCAAGAAGGGCAGTGATGCTCATGACCTTCCTTGGCCCAAGCTGGACCTTGCTCCCCCTATGGTGCCTCTCCTGGGGCTGGTTAACGTGCTGGTTCTCCTTGTTGCAGTCCTTTGAGTCCTGGATGCAGAAGTGGCTCCTGTTCGAAATGGCCAAGAACCCCAAGCAGGATGGGCACAAGGCGATCCCAGCGGTGAAGGGTATCAGGGCTGGGGGCTGCCGAGCTGGGGAGGGTTGGGACCAGCCCCCCACTGCAGGGGAGGTGCCAACACAGGGCTTCCCAAAGGCACAAAAGGACAACCCCTCCATCCCCTAACTAGTCACAGACCTCCTCACTTCCTGGGGAGCCTGGTGGCCTTTAGGATGTCACAGAGCTGCTGCCCACAGGGCATTTGGGACGTGCAAACGGCTGAGAAGCTGGAGCACCCCCAGGCTCAGCACCCCCAGGCTCATTCACCTTTAATTTGCTGCTGGATAGAGTGCCCCCACCGAGGCTGCCAAGCAGCAGAAGGGGCCAGGTGGGGGGGTCGGGGGAGGGGCTCACCGTGTCTCCCTTGTTGTTTTTTGATGCCCTAGTGCAAACTAAGTGCCAGGCTGAGGCCAATTTGGGGGGTGTCCGGCCGGGCCACTTCCACCCGCAGTGCGATGAGAACGGCAACTACCTGCCCAAGCAGTGCGATTTCACCACGGGCTACTGCTGGTGCTCCTACAAAAATGGCACCAAGATTGAGGGCACGGCCACTCGGGAAAAGCTGGACTGCCCCGGTAGGTCGTGGGGGAGGGAACGGGCAGCGTTCATGGATGCTGCCCCCGCCCCCGTTTTGCTTGCGGCTAGGGAGGGGGAGGGGGGGGCGCCCAAGCTGTAGAGGCTCTCGCCCGTCTTTGGAACCAGCAGGTCAGGGATGGAGGGGACCCCCCAAAGTCCAGCAGCCCTCCCTGGGAGCCACAGTGGGCACACAAAAGGTGTCCCAGGAGCCCCTCTTGCCCCCACGCCCGTGGCTCAGGGGGTGGGCGTAGGACTTACTCTTTTGGGGGGGTGGTGGTGATGGGGCAGCCTCAAGGGTCAGCATCCACCTCCTGCCCCTTCTCTGCAGGTGGCACCACCACGGAGCCGGAGGACATGTTCTTCTCCGGGGGGGATGCGGAGAAAGGTGAGAGGCTGGGGGTGGGCACAAGAGGCACACGGAGCTCTGCTGGGGCAGCCGGGAGTGGTGACAGAGACACGGACCTCTCACCACCTCCCTCCTCTCTATCCCTACACCAGCCAAGTAGAAGAGGACGCCGGCAGATGCATCCCAGCTCCCGTGTTCCCATCCTCCTCCCGGCTCTATTCCATTTCTGCTCTTATCCTGCTTTTCCAAGATGATTAACGCTGGGCAGCCCTGTCCCTCTGCCCCTCAAGACATCGCTGCCCCCCCCCTTCCCCTGCCGCAGGGCTCAGCTGCCACCAGGACCAGCATTCCCTCTGAGGAATTGGGGGTGGGCAAAGCAGGCAGGGAAATGACTTCCCCCATTCCCAACTTATCCCTTTTGCTCAGGCACAGAGCAGCCACTAATATCTCCTTACACTGCACCAACATTAAACGTGGCAAAACAACCTCCACCAGCTTCTTCACTGACCCTGTGGGTTGAAGCCCTGCGAGGTGAGGAGCAGAGGTCTCCTCTTGGGGGTATCCAGGTTGTAGAGGGAGATGCTCACCTTCAGCTTTCACTGTCAGGCTGCAGGAGGTCCAGCAGTGGGTCACAGCGGGCAGAGGAGCTGACACTGGTGTCGGGGGCTTCTAGTTGTTGTTCTAGACTTCACAAGCTAATTATTTTTTTTTTCAAATAAACTTTTGATTAAGAAAGCTGTGTAAGCAAACTCTAGCAGGCCACTGCTTGCACTTTGCAGCTGTCCTAGGTTAAACATAAATAAAGCTTAAGAAAAAAAAATGTGTGAAAAACCCCCTCTGCAGCCACCCTGACACCCTCAGGCAGCCTCACATGTATCCCATGCCACAGTGCTGGCACATCCCTTGTTCAATCTCCTCTGCACCCTGGGATGCCAACATCACCTTTGGAGGGGAGGGAGAGAACAGCCCCCTGGGCCACAGCCAGCTCACCCTGCTCTCAGGCTGCGTGGGTGGGGGTCTGGGTGGGGGTCAGACACGTCCTTCAGGCAGGGCCCGGGGCCAGGCAGCACAGCGGGATTGTCCCTTCCCCCCACCCCAACCCCAGGGCTGGGAGAGCAGCTCTACAACCCGGTGTGAGGCAGGAGGTGATGCCCAAACCTGTGCTCAGCCCCACACAATGCTTTAGGAATGAAAATAACCCAAACCAACACTGGAAGAAGGAGCAGGACAAAGCTGAGGAGCAACAGCATCTGAGGGAACAAGCACCCAGCAAGTCATTTCCCCACCCTGACTGGAGAAACTGGGCTCTACCCTCCTACCTCCAACATCCTCCAGGCCCAGCCCTGCCTCCCTGGTTCCAGTTTGGGCACTCCCCTCAAAACCAGCTGAACCAAAAATCCAACTTATATAATTTTTTTAAATTTATTTTATATTCCATAAAAAAAAACCCACAAAATTTGATGCCACCTTGGCCGAGAACAGCTGCTGGACAGTTGTTCAGTGCAACTGCAGGGACATGATAACCACTGCTGTCAGTGTCAGAATAAAAAGTAAACCCAAGAGCTCTCCCCCAGAGTAGCAAAAGGACTGACACACAAATCACAGAAGGGGAAAGGGAAAAAAAAAAAGATAGATAAAAGTTTCTCTTAAAAATATAGCTCTATGGTGAGAAAGAAGTGTCAACTAGGAGGAAAGCAGTTTATGCAAGCTGGATCTTCTCTGGTCAGACCGTCTCCTTGAGTTCCTGTGCAACACATGAGCTGTTGGAGGGGCAATAAACATGTCTCTGGGCCCCAGGGCAGGAGGAGTCAGAAAGTTACACTGCTCTGCTCTAGAAGTCACAGTTAAAAGAAGTTATAAATTACTATTTTTTTAAAAAAAAAGAAATGGTTGGAATTCTCCTGATGAGCTTCCTGTTCCTCTCTTCTGTTTGATCTTCACCCATAAATCCTTTATCACAGGGCTGCGGTACCTTTGGGGAGAGGAGTTAAAAGTTAGGGATGGGGAGGAGGGTAACAGCCATAGAGCTGAGGAGAGCAAGGGCAGAGTCATCTGGTCCACTTCCAGGTGGCTGCAACATCACCACCTACTCCACATGACTTTTCCAAGCTCCCTGTGGTCAGCAGGGACAGAGAGACACTGCCAGAGGCCGCTTATCTCTGCTGATAACAGAGGACAGCAACGTCCAGGCTGGACATCCAGTTCTCAGCAGCTAAAGAGTTGAGGTCAAACATCCAGAGAAGCCAGCATGTTGCTGCATGACCTTCCTGACACCACTCCACTCCCTGGCCCTCTAATGTAAGGCCAGGCTGACTCAGCCAGCGGTTAGAGGACACGGCGTCTTCCCAGGACTGGCCCAGGAACACTGAATTGGGCCAAGGTTACCGCCGTTCAGAGGTACCAACTGAGAGTCCCCACAGGCCAAGTACCTTCTCTCACAATCCTTCTGGCTCAGCTGTTTTCTTCTTCTAAAGAGAAAAAGAGAAGCATGAAAAATCAATCAGTATCATGAGCAGATGAAGGACCTGCAGCAAGGCCAAAGGCTTCTCGGCTACCACCGCCCCAGCGAGCCACCCGCTACGAGGAGCATCCTGTGGGCTCTGCCCCCTTCACAGCCAAGCCCTTGGGAGCTCCTGTGTCTGCTGAAAATGAACAGACAGATGAGAAACGTTTACTCTTCTGCCACCAGAAAGGCTCCTGGGTTTGACCCTTCCAGGGCAAGGAATCATACAATGCTTTGGGTTGGAAGGGACTTCAAAGAACATCTAGGTCCCAATCCCTCTGCCATGGGCAGGGACACCTCCACTAGCCCAGGTTGCTCAAAGCCCCATCCAACCTGGCCTTGAACCCTGACAGGGATCCAGGGGCTCCCCAAAACCTCTATGGGCAGCCTGTGCCAGGGTCTCACCACCCTCAGAGTGAAGAATTTCTTCCTGAGGTCTAACCTATCCCTGCCCCTTTCAGCTGGAAGCCATCGCCCCTTGTCCTACCACCGCACTCCCTGAGGAACAGTCTCTCTCCCACTGCCCTGTAGGACCTCTTTGAGTATTGGTAGGCTGTAACTGGGTCCCCCCACAGCCTTCTCCAGGCTGAACAAGCCCAACTCTTTCAGCCTGTCTTCACAGAAGTGTTCCAGCTGCCTGATCATCTTCATGACCTCCTCTGGGCTTGCTCCAACAGCTCTCCTGGGGAGTGATACAGGAACAAACCCTTCTTCGAGCCACCCCAATCCCAACCAAAGGTCAGGGTGTCTCAAGATCACCCACAACTAACTGCAGTCTCCTCTGTGCTGCCACCAAGGCCAGAACATGGTTTTGTTCCTCTCCACACTGCAGTTACAAGCATCACAACTGCAGTTTAGAACTGCTCTCCCTCCCCACACCCCATCCCAGGTCTTGCACACACCTTCTTCTTCTTCTGACCCTCAGCAGAGCCATCTGCTACAGTCTCCCCTTCAGCAGAAACCTTTTTGGTGTTCTTCTTTTCTTTTCCAGTCTTTTTTTCTGGGAAAAGGAAAGCAAAGTCAATTAAGAGAAGGACTCTGGTATTGCCAGCCTCCAAGATGGAGCAGAGAGCAGGAGATGCAGCTCCAGTAAGTTTCAGGTCCCATCTGAACCAGAGTGGTTTGATCCCACCATCTATGCACATGTGTGGGCACATGTGTGCACATGTAGGATCCTCCACCCACTGCCCACCCACTCCAAGAGCAGCCTCAGCACTGGAGGAGCTGGGCACATGTCAGAAATCAGAGCAAGGGCAGCAACTAACACAGGGGGCACACAAAGGGGCTCAACTGCTCCAGCTCAAGGGCTGATGGGCAAGCCTGTCTCCTCCAGACTGAAGGGCTGTGTCTCCCCAGCGCAGAAACCACGGCAGATCTGGCCTTCTTGTTCCAGCTTTCTTTTAAAAACAAGCAAACAAAACCCACAGAGAAAAAAATCCCACAAAAAAAAAGTAAAAATGAAATCCCCAGAGCCACAAGTTCTGTCACAGGAGCAGCTCTGCTGTGCATCTGCCTTTGCATTGGGGCAGTGAGTGGCTCCTCGGAGGCGTGAGGACGAGGGGCAGGAGCACAGGAGGGAAGCACTGAGCTGGTGGCTGGTACCAGCCTCCTTTCTCCCATGGTTTGAAAGTGGCCAAAACAGCCCCAAGTCAAATCTCCTGAAGGAACTCGCTGTGCTGCAGCACACTTGACCAAGTGAGGAAGAGGCACCATCATCCCATGGGCAGTAACAGTGGCTGACATGGCAGATGACAGCCCAGATTTCAAGGCTGATGTCTCCTACAGGAGGTTCAACACAGACTCACCTCAACCCTTTGCCAGCCCCCAGCTAGACAGCTGCTTCCAGCCAGGGAAGGAGAAAGCCCTGGAGGGACAGGTCGTGCCATAGGAGACACACAGGACATCAGCTTGCTCTGCAAGCAGCACGGACCAGCAGGAGCACTGACACGGATCCCACTGTGCCATAGGCAGGACAGAGGGGCGGGAGAGCCCAGCTCCTGTGACACAACCTGGTGCTGTGGCTGCAGAAACACTGAGGTAGGGTGTGAAAACCATCAGCTTTGGGTAAGCTCAGAGGGAGTAGCCAAGCAGGAAGCTAAGGGGCAAGCAGGGGCTACCTAACAGGCCCTGCACCACAGGCTGAACGGGCACCAGTTCCACGAAGGGAGGGATGCTTACTTTTAGCTGGTTTCTTCTTCTCCTTGCTGCCTGGCAACTTCTCCAGGTCACCAGCTACTTTCTTCTTTTTCTTTTTGGGTATTTCCTCACTAGGTTGTACCTTCTGCTTCTTCTCCTTGGGCTGCCCAACAGCCCCATCCTCTCCTGGCAGTTTTCGCTTCTGAGATGTTTTCTGCTTCTTATTCTCTTTGTCTTTGCTCTTAGCTGTTTTCACAGCCTTGTCTGCTGCAGAGGAAGTTTTCTTCTTTTCTTTCTTTTCTTTTTTGTCTTTTTTCTTCTTCTTCTTCTCTTCTGACCCTTCCAGTGTTTGTACTGCAGGAGCTTTGGCAGCAGTGGTAACCTTTTCACTCCCTGAGCTTAACTTCTCTGACTGTGGAATGGAGAGCGGGGTGTAGGGCACCGGGGTCACCTGTGCTCCCTTTGCCCCAACATCATTCTCTTTCACAGCCAGGGCTTTCTTGACTGGGGAAGGTTTGAGGTTGACATGACCTGGCTCTGTTTTTCCTGCCACCTTCTCAGTGCTGGAGGCTCCTGTGGCTTCCTGCCCAGAAGGGGTGTTGGTCTCTGCAGAAACAACACAAGAGGAGAATCAATCTCAGGGAGTGTTTGTTATGTAGACCACAGAGTTACTGGAGAGTGGAAATGAGTATTTGACAAAGAGCATCCAGGTCTCCCTCCAAAGCAAAACCTGCTGGTCACCACAACTACAGCGGTGCCAGAGAACGATGCCCCAGCTCAGGATCAGGGATCTGCTGAGGGAAGTGGGGACAACAGCCATGGAGAATAGGGACTGGACAAGAACTGAAGCATGAGATGGGTGGGACAGGAGAGTCCTTCCCCAGAATACCAGCCCCAGCAAGCCAGGGACCTCCTGGGGGTGGAAAGGACATCCACACCTCCACATTCAACCCATCCTCCAGCACCTGGGCCTTCTCAAACCTGTATAAATACACATGTATATATATATATATACACACACACTTCCAACCTCTGCACAACCTAATGACGTGCCTCAGAGGCCAACACACCCACTGAGCATCCAGAGTGGGCCAGAGCTGACAGCCAGCCCAGCCCCAAGTTTTACAATCTGCCAAGCCAGGGTGACAGGGCAATGGTGTGGCCTTTCATATCTCTATAGGTTTTCCACTTGCTTCCCCTCCTCTGCCCTCCAGCCACGCTACAGAACCCAAAAAGACCAAGGGGATGCTTGTGTACCAGCACTGTGGAGCAGATGTTCTTCAGCCAGTGTTTAAACCTTCCAGAGACACCACCACTCCCACAGCACACCAACACAGCCTGCGTTTCAGGGAGAGCCCTACTTGCTCCCATTAACTGCATTAATTATGGCAGTTAAATCAGAATGTGGAAGAGCCCAGGGCTCGGAGCCTCTCAAGAGGTGTTTGAGACACGGGCTGTGCTGTGGCGGGGGGAAGCCAGCAGACGGCAGCATCACTCCACGCAACTGCGCTCTGCGGTGGAGACGAGCCCTAACCCAGCATCACCCTCCCACCCTCTCCAGGCTCCGTGCTGGTGCTGGGGACCCTTGAGACACTGCCATGGGAGACCCACCTGCTTTGTGGTTTGCAGCATCCATGTCAGAATCGCTGCTGTCACTGCTGTCAGCTGCCTTCACGGCGACCTTGGCGAGGGAGTTCGCAGGAGTCGCTTTGCCTACGGGCTGAGGGGGAACCGTTTTTGGTGTCTGGGGTGTTGCTGGGGCATTGGAGAGGCTCGGGTAACCTGTGAGGAGGGACTGAAACAGCACAGACACGCTGAGGAGTCACAGCAGGGCAGCCTCCCACGCACCAGACACGCAAGATCTGTCTCCGCTGCTATTGTTGCCTGTGCTCCGAGTGAAGGGCCCACCTTTGGCCACCCACGGAACGATCCCGCACGGCTCAGCCAGCCCTGCAGTGGTTAGGGCTGCCAGGAGAGGGTGCTGGGCACTGGCTGAGCTTACAGCAGAGAGAGCTGCCGGGAAAGGGTCTCCTCTTTGTTCTGGCCTAGTAAAGAGGGCTTGGGGGAGGCTCTTGGCCATTAGCAGGCACCCACGCACAGCTAATGCACTGCAGATGTGCTGCACGCCCTGCACGTTACTTACAAAGGGAGTTTAATGGCTTGGACATGGGTTAAGTTACAAATAAAAATGGGAAAAAAACTCCTGCTGCTGTTGGCACTGTGTACCAGTTCTCCTGGTTTAACCCTTGCAAGGCACCATCTCCTCCCATCCCTTCCCATGAGCTCCAGACCAAGCATTCCAGGTTCAAGAGCCTCTCCCTGTCCCCACCCAAAGGCCCAGCTCACAGCACTGCACCGGGAGCCCCCATTTCGGTGCTGCCAAACCCACTCAGCACCCCAGTTGCTATGGCTGAGAATTCAATCCTCTCCCTGTCCTACTTATGAGCCCGTTGCAAGACCCAAGAGGATCCCATACCTGTGATGCTGCCTCCTCCTCCTCCTCCTCCTCTTCGCTGGACTCCGAGGAGGAGCTGGGTGCTGCCTGTGTCCCTCCTGGTTTCTGTAGCAAGCCTGCTGGAGAAGAGTTCATGCCATTAAACCCACCACCTCTGCCTGGGGCTGAGCTCACCCACCCAGCACAGCTACTGCCACCAAAGGCTTTCTATCTCCAAGGAAAGGGGAGTGCTCTGCCAAGCTGGTGAGGAGAAACCCCTCTCCAACCACTCTCAAGAGGCAACACCTCACATGGGATAACAAAACGCTGTCCCCCCACCCTTGCCTGGCCAGCATCTTCTTGGGACAACTGACCAGGTTTGGGGGGCTGCGTTGGGGTCTCCTCCTCGTCGCTGTCTGAGGAACTGCTGCTGTCTGAGGTCTCCTCTGCATGGGTGGGTGGTGCAGCCTGGCTCAGCCGGGTGTCCTGCACTGGCTGTGGGCCTGGCTTCCTCGACTTGGTGGTGGCATTTCCCAGGAGTGAAGCAGCCTGCGGTGTGGAGGTGTTGGCTGGAGGAGCTTTTCCCACAGGAACCGTTTGCTTTGGACAAGGAGGACGGGGGACCTAAGGAGAGGAAGACAAAATGCATCTGGAAGGAGGAGTAACTGCTCACACCCATGAACTGTAAGCAGCAGCCCAGACAGGCTTGAAGCACCTCAGCCCTTCTTCAGCTGTGCTGCTCCAGTTCATGTCAAGGTTAGCCCAAGAACTTCTCACACACAGAGGCCCCCAGCTCCCCTGGCTCCCAGATGAAGCAGGCAGCTGTGGCCAAGCAGAGAACTCCTGCCTGCACAGCACACTGCTGGCACAGAAGAAAGAACAAAACTGGCCAGAACAGGACCAGCAAAGAGACCAGGGCCAACCCCTGCTCATCTGCTTCACCTTATGGTGCGGTGACAGTGGTGAAAACAGAGCAGCTCATCTCTGTCCCCCTCTACAAACATCCTCCCTCAGCTGGAGATGCTGCAGCAGCCTCAGACTCCAGCACACCCATCTGCCCACTCTCCCTGGGGAAGCTCCTCACTCTAGTCCCCTCTGTCATTACCTCTCTTTTCAGTATGTTGTGCTCCAGGGAATTGCTACTCAAGCTCTCAGACACTCTGCTAACTGGAGGGGCAGCCGATGCCTTTGTCCCCTTCCCCAAAGGCAGAGTGGCATTAGCCTTGGCAGCCACTGCACTCAAAGCCTTGGTTGCTTTAATGTTTTGCTGGGACAGAATCTAAAATAGATGAGAAAGAAAATCAGGACAGAGCACGATTTAGAGGGAGAGAGAGACAGAAACATACACCAATCCACCACTAACTCCTGAACCCTTCATCGTTTTCAGCACAGCACCAAGGCTCACATTTACGTCTGTCCCCCCTCCACCTTCACAGGCCAACACTGTCTCCTACAGCCTCTAAGCAAGGGCCCCAGCACAGCCAGGAGCAGAGGAATGATGGCCAGCACCCCAGGAGCACTTAAAGCATTAGCTCAGTGCCCTGAAACCATCCTGAGGGCAGGCAGGCAAGACCTGACGAGCTTTGCAGGCTGAGAGGTCCTTATCCACTGCAGCACCAGCGCAGACTGCAGAACCAAACCCTGCTTTGCAATGTGGGCACTTGGACTGCAGGGTGTCTCCTACACCCTTAAAAAAATCACACATCAAGAGTTAACTGGCAACAGAGATAAAGCAAAGACACCAACCACAGGGCAAATCTGCCTCCAGGTCCACAAGCAAGTCCCAGATGAGAGAGCAAATTAACAAGAAGCAATTTTGTTGCCTCACATCTGAAACATCCCGTCAAACTAAACGTAAGAGGGGTTAAAAATAGAAGAGCCAGGGGCATGGAAATGAGGCCCTGACATCAGGTCCCAGGCACAAATACCAGCAGAGGAGGGAGCAGGAGCGGTGAAGGAGCGCCCAGCCTCCTGGTTTGCGTTTGTACGTGAGCAGCCCTCCCCCTGCAGGTCTCTGACAAGCTGGGCCTTTGTGGGCTGCCATTTCCCTCACACAACATCTGGCCTTCAGAAGGCAACACCGCGCCGAGAGCCGCCAGCGCGACGTGAGCTCTCGGCCGTCTTGCGCAGAGCTCGAGTTACAGCAACTGCGTTATTTTATACAGCCCTGGTACTATAAACATGCTTTAACTGGAGACTGCTCAGGCTGGCTGCCTGCCCCACCAGCTGGGGGGAGACAGCCTTTCCACTGGTCACAGCATCTGGTCAACATGGGGAAGGGTTTCCTCGGGGTACAGGATCGTCCTCTCCTTGCCAGGGTGCGGGGCCAGGCAGGAGGGACACGTGTGCAGGATGAGAAGTGCATGTGGCCACTAAGCCCAGGGCTCAGAGCAGCAGCCAAGCCACCACCATGTAGGAATGGTAGTCACAAGGTTTCTTCCTGTGGCTGCTCTCCCAGGCTCAAGCTGCAGCAGAGGTGAAGACACCCAAGTCAGCTTCCCACCGAGGCAGCTTGGGCCGCCCGGAGCTCAGCCATGGCCCTGTGGGATTGGTGTGGAGGCATGAAGAGACTCAGGTGAGCGAGCTACACAGTGTCCCTGCAGATATGGGGGTCCCCACCCTTCTTTGGCTCCTCATGTGAAAGGCAGCAGGACTGCCATGCTTCAGGGCAGATCCTTCCAGCCTCCCAGGGCTTGTGGAGGGGGAGCCCAGAGAGCTTCAGCCACAGCCAACACCCAGGGGGTTGGGAGGAAATGAGGAGAGTTGCCTTGGAGCTACCCAGCTCATGGAAAGACTCTGCCTGCAAGGAACTGGCTGCTTTTCCAGCCTAACTCCCTGGAGTAGGGCAAAAGGGACAGAGTCCTAGAGGAGGTCTGGGCTTGTGTGACTACTCATGTTCCTGCCAAAACATTCACACCTTCCACTGCTCTCTCACACTGCAAGCTTGCTGCAGCCAAGACCCAGAGCCAGGCTCAGCGAGTCCCGGGAATGCCGCCAAGACAACCGGACCCAGCCAATGGGAAGGCTACCACCTCTCAAGTCCTGAGACCTCCTGGGCATTTGGAGCTAACAGCATCCACACCCAGAGGGTCAGCAGCTCATTACCTGTGATGGGGGGACTACTTCTTCCTCTGAGTCCGACTCCTCGCTGGAATCATCGCTGCTGTCCACGGGTGGAGGTGCCGGAGCCGGTGTCACCTTCACATTTACTGGCTGGGGCACAGTGTTGGTTTTCACTGCAGGAAAAGCATAGGAGACCATCACCAAGAGCTGCTCTCCATGGACCACAGGAGCATTCCTAACAGGCTGGGACATTCCATGGGAGAGAAGGAAATGCATGAGGATGTGGGTGAGGGATCCTGGCTACCACCAGGAGACTCACCAGGTGTCGGAGGCTGCATCTGCGCGGCGGGGGACTCCTCATCGCTGTCAGATGTGTCGCTGCTCTCGCTTTCTGAGACCTGGGTTTTCAAGGTGCTTCCCACTGCTTTTTCAGGCATCCCAGCTTTAGCAGCCTGGCTCAGGTTGGGAACATGCCCAGGCTGTTCTGTTAACCTCTTAACAAAAAAGAAACATGAGCCCAGAAATGTGGTGTTAGTACAGGTGTTGTTTAGGAGTTTAAGTGCAGTTTGAGCTCAAGCTAAGGTTTGTTTTACCCTAACACAGCTGTTACTAACACTCACTCTATCCTTGGCACGTCAGGATTGGAAGGGGCTTCGCTTACTGCCTGGCCTGAGCTGCTGGAGACATACCACTGCATCTAGAAATATGCCTTTGACAGGAAGCCTGAGCGTGTTCTAGCTCATGAGCGTGCAGGGCTAACAGCAACTCCTCAGTGAGGCCCAGACACTGGCTGAACAGAAGCTCTGCAACCCCCAGACCTTCCCCTTACAAGGAAACCTCTCATTTTTAAGCATGGTCTCCCCCCAGCTTGAGGAGTCTATAGGAGCTGGGAAGCCTTGTGTCAAAACACCTGCAAGATTCAGCAGCCACATCAGCACAGGGACATCCCTGAGCTGCTGGAGAGGTCGGTGCAGGCAGAGGGCTGACACAAGCGTTCAGGGACACGGAGTGGGATCCAACTGAACACCTCTGTCAACAGCTCTAGGAATTTAGACATCTCCAGACACCAAAAAACCCCAGAACTCAGGCTGTGCTGCTCTTCAGTACCTCTCAGCTCTCTAACACCCCAAGGACAGACCACGAGAGCTACTGTCCCAAGCGACTCGTGCATCAGCATTTGGAACCCACAGTTATCCCAACACCAGACACACAACCACCAGGTGAGACTACCCCTTCCCAGCACCCCCAACTCCCAGCGTGGGCAGAGGGCTGCAGACACCCCTCCTGCCCTGCTGGCAGAGGGAGAGGCAGCGCTTGCTGTGAGATCTGGTAACTTCACCACCTGCAGATATTCTCCAGGCTTGCAGTGCTCTGCACCCACTCAGTTTACTCCACTCATCGCTCATCTCCGGGCTGCTCTGCCAAGGAGTACATCACGCTTGCCAGGGCAGGCAGACCCCATCCAACCCACATGTGATGGCAGCCCTGGTCTCCCACAAGAGGGCAAGAGACACTCCTGCCCGGCTGCACAGCCCCTGCCACCCCCTTCTGCCAATCCTGCCATGCTGCCAGCACAGTGATACCCTCTCAGCCCACAGCAGAGGAGCAGGAGGACTTCAGTAGCATCAGCTCACCCGGGTGCTGCTGCTGGCCAGTCGCCGACAGCACCAGCCTAGCAGCCTTCCAGGAGGCCAGATCTCAACTGTGCTTCCTGGCACAGCCCCACTGAGGGCTGCCACTGGGGCAGTGTTTATCATCTTCAAGCCAAACACTAAACAGACAACAGCATCTGCATGTTTATCCCATTACAGAACAGCTCTCCGAACAAGCCAAGCACATTTTGACTCTGCTTAGAGAAACAGAAACCTCCACAAGCGCTTGGGGAGGGGGGAGAACAGCAAACCTCACTTGTCTGTTTTGTTTTGATACCAGTGAGTCACTATCTCCAGGACAGAGGCCAGATTTGTGATGCTGAAGAGAGAGAACTGCTTGAAGCAGGCACAAGAATTCACAGCTCTGCTCAGATGCGCTAACTCCTCTCCCTCCTGTCCCAAGCACTGCTGTGCAAAGGAAGAGTCTACCGAGCTCAGACCCCTCTTGCTCACTTTTAAGACCTTCACAGCAACAGGACAGGTTTCTCCTGCTATTTGGATGCATGACACAGGGGCTGCTTCATTTCCTTCCTGAGGGAAGGAGCTGCTGCACAGAGGCATCCTGACACAGAGAGAACCAATCGTATCCACAGAGGAACCACCACAAGCTTTACGCAACCTCAGGACTCCTCAGATCTTCCTGGGAGGAGGCCAAGGTCCCTTAATCCACCTCATCTACATCACTACCAGACAGCTGACAGCCACCACATCCTGTGGCAAGGTCCCAGGTGGGACCAGGCCAGCAGCAGGGCTGAGTTACCCCCCAGAGAGCAGGGTAACACGGGCAAAGCACTTCAGTACCTGTGGCTCTTAAATTGTCTGAAGTTAACTCGAAGGAAAATAATTCAAGAGGAAATCATTTTTCCTGCTCCCTCTCCAGCCCCCAAACCAGGAGCTGCCTGCTGCTCAGTACAGTGTGATGACTCAGCTCCCTCACAACCCATCTGCCACTCCACTGGGTCCATTTGCATCATGCAGTGCTGCATGACAAGGGGGGGAAACAACACAGAGCCACGTGCGCTGAGCACGTTGTAACAGCTCACACTCCATCGCTGCCCGTGGCAGCAGAAGCACCGCTGGAACACCAGGTCTGGAACCAGTATCTCAGCTGTGTCATGACACAGGAAAGGTACTACTGTCACCCAGCCTGCAATGGAGCAGGAATGGGGTTTGGGGAGGGAAGGAGATCCTCTGTCTCTTGTTGGCATGAGGGCCAGGATAAAAACTCACAGGCACAACTTCTAGCAGTGCAGCCTGCTCAGATTTTCCCTGGATGCTCAAGGAAGGCTCAGGATCCCACCACATTCATGCACATCTCATGCCTGCCCATGGTAAGCAGGAGGTGAAGCCTGTCCATCTTTGGTCCCAAACGTCCAGGGAAGATGAAGCAGAACAGAATCAGCAGCTCCAAAGAAAAGCAGCTCAGAGCATCTTTAAGGCCCATCCAGACTGTCCCCCATCACCACCCTTCTTCCCCAAAAATCTGCAAGAACCTCGTCAACTTCTTTTGACTAAATATTCCTGAATCTTTGGAGGTAAACATACCAATTAAGCAGTTCAATTTAGGCATGATGTTCATTTTAATTGTGCTAATCCACCCCCACAGGGAAAGATGAAGCAGCTTCCAACGCTCTGTATCTGTTTGGATCTTGCACAGAAGCCAGAGGAAGTTGCAGGATACAGTAAGTCAGTGGTTAGCATATGCCCAAGTAGCAGATGGTGAGGATGAGCTAAGAAGAGTTTGACTGGGAGGACAGGACTGTGGACACAGCTATGCTAGCGGTTTATCTTAGGCTTTACTCGTGGTCTCTGCCTGTAGGCTACCAACATGGGAAGAAACAGCCTGTTGGGCAAAAATAGAGCTCCTGTGATGACAGGCTCTTCCTCGCTGACTGTGGCTACTGGGTGATCACTAGTTTGCAAAAGGGAAGCTACTGAAATGGTTAAAGAGCTGTCAGCAAGACAGCTACCTGCTGCTGCCAGCTTCAAACGGACATTGGGGGAAGCAAACCTGCCCCACCGAGAACAGACAGGTCTTGGGAGTTTTACACCATGGCAGAGCCATCAGAATAGCTGCTCCTGCCACCCAGAGCCAAATCCTCACATATAATCATGCAGGAAGAGAGCAGCACGGAGCCAACTGTTAGAGATGCGTCCCCCTCCACCCACCTCAGCAGACCAAGGCTATAAAGACAAAAATGCAGAGCCTCTCCAGCTCCTGCCTGTCAATAGTGAAAGGACGTGTTGACAAAGAGCCTCCTTGCAAGGACACGTGAGGGTCTGCCCCCGTTTTCCTTCCTCCCTGGCAGATAATAGCTGCCATCTCCAAAATGCTGCTTTCAGGGCACTTTCTGAAGGACCCTGCAGCTCAAGAGTCAGTGCAGGTGGTTTCTGTACCATGTGCCCAAGGACACTATCAGAAAGGGATTATCTTCCTTACAAGTTCAGTCACCTAAGTCAGACAGCAGTCTGAGCTGACAGTCCTTCTCTCAAGGCAGCTCTAAACAAACCTCCAGAGGAGAGCCAGGACGAACCTGTGACCTGGCACACACAGCCCACTCCAGCAGGGCAAAGAGGAAAGCAGTGGTAGCACCAAATGGCAAAACAATTGTCTTGCATATCCCATCCCTCTGCACCGAGCTGAAAGTGTTATCACCTACCTTCTGGCTGATGGGCAGAGAGACATCATCCTCTTCGCTGTCGGAGGAGTCTGAGCTCTCCGATGGCTTTGTATTTTCGGCAAGCTTCGTGGAAGCAGCAGGCCTTCCCGGTGTGGTTTTGGCCTGCTTTGGCACTGCTGGTTTTGGTGCTGGCTTTCCTTGGGACAGTGGAAGTGGTTTTGCTGGGGATGCTTTGATAGAGAGCGGTGTTGCTGGTGTTGGTTTCATTGGGGATGGGATGGCCTGGGAGGATTTTGGAGGCGGCTTTGTCTGGACAAGACAAGAACAGCGTGAAACAAGGCAAATCCCACAGTTGTATAGTTTAGATGCTCAGACTGTCCTCAAGGGAAGAGATTTCAGAGCTCTCTGGGAGAGGCAAATGAAGGAAGATTAGCAACTGTCAGGACACAAGGCACTCTTTCATCTAGCTGTGTGGGGACAATCTCCCAAGATGAGAAAGCAAGACCAGACATTCTTCACTCATCCTGCTGATACCACCAGTCCCCTCCAGTGAGGTGCACTGCAGCACTTAGCACTCTCTGCAGCAGGGAAGCTAAGCTGCACTGCAGTTTGACAAATTAGACATTATTGCAATTTATAGCAGAGAGGCAAATTCAACCATGACAATTTGCCTCTCCAGGTGGGAAAAGAATTACTGGGTTGTTTTTTTTTTTTTAACAGTACTGATGGATTTTTTTTTCTTTAGAAGAAAGGCACAATGGCTTGATTATAAAGCTGAAATCAAAGACATTGAGATGCCTTTAAACACCACATACCTCCTTCCTCCCACCCCCAACTCAACTTTGCTATATGCTACACTCATTTACAAAGCCTTTCTTTTCACTGCAGTCCCTAGCCCTGGAGAGGAATGGAAGGAGACAGCTCAGAAACACGCACTTGGGTTACTGGTGGAGGTTCCTCATCTTCGCTGTCTGAGGAGTCGCTGCTCTCTGACGTGTCATCGGGCTCTGTGGCTCCAGGAACCGTTGTGGAGGGGGGTTTGGCCTGATTTGGTGTCGGTGCTGTTTGCCTCACTGCACTCTTCTTGAGGCTCATGGCAGCAGGAGGTGCACTTTTCACCGGTGTTGCATTAACCTGCACTGTTTTCACAGCTGCCTTTGCCTGGGTGAACAAATGGGAACAGGAGAACCAGGTGACATCTCAGAAGAAAGGGGCTGAGATCTGTAACTGCATGGGATCTGTTTTAAAGAAGGCCACCATGCTGACTTCGACCAGGACAACCTCGGGGAGTACCACCTAGTGCGTTTCTCTGGTCTGGGGTTTGGGGGTCACACACCCCCCCAGGGAAGAGGGATGCTGTCAGAACTACAGCATTGCAGCATTTCCTCTCTCCTTCAAGGGAAGGGAAGCCATTTCCTAGAGACAAGGACCCTGGGCTGGAGAAGTTACCTGGACTGCTGGAGTTGCAGGCTCCTCCTCAGAAGAGGTCTCATCACTTGATTCCTCACTGCTGCTCTCAGCAGCCCCAGCTGCCTGCTTCAGCTCTGAAACACAAGCGAGGAGATGTCACAGCTGCTGCCTGCTCCAAGCTCCCACAGCACAATGCTAATACGTTTTTGAAGTCAGGAAAACAAAATAAGCCCCATAGAGGACTAAGGGATTTTCAAGGAAAAGGGCCTTGCCCTGTTGGAAGCATCAGTGGCTTGCTGGGAACAGTTTCTTCAAACACTGGCCCCCAAACACCACTCCCCTGAGTGCAGACAGAGACAGGAAATCCTCCCTGGCCACCTCCTGACCTTACACCAGCTGCCTGCAGGGACACCCAGCCTGGCTGAGCCTCCTCTGGGAAACAGTCAAGAGAAGGACCATGTTCGGCACTTCTACGATCTCCTCACCCCTCTCCCCAACACACTTCAAAGCAGTAAAATATTTCCCTAAAGACTTCAAAGCCCCAGAACAATCACTTTGCAACTGAGAACAGAGAGAAGATGCTGCAGTGCCTCTCCAAAGCGATGAAAGCATCTGCAGAGTTAGTACTGCATCTCCTCCAGATACACTATGCCGTTATTTCCAACCCTGTGGTGCTGGGTGCTGCCAGACATCTTAGCACAGAATCTGCTGCTTGAAATGGGAGCAAGCGTGCTGGATTCATCCCACAGAGCTCTGGAGTTGGCTGCTTTGCAGTATTCTTGCAGCCCTCCCCCCCTACCCAAGGAACAAGCATCACTTTCCAGCAAAGGAGCTGAAAGGAACACGCTGAAGGCATGGCTCAAACTGGATTTACAGCAAAGCTGGAGCATTCACCACATCCCACAGGTTCCTTACCCACTTTGGGGGCTGGGGTCTTCACAGTCGGTGTATCTTTCTCCTCCTCCTCCTCCTCCTCCTCACTCTCTGATGAGGAGCTGCTGCTGGAGACTTCTGGTGCTTTGGTCATTACCGGTGCTTTGCTTTGACCTACTTTGGCCACAGCTGTTGCAGCATGTCCAGGTTTCCCAGGACCAGGAAGTTTCTGCCCGGCTTTGGCAGGAGATGCAGACACAGCTGGTGTGCTGGGCTGCTGCTGCTGTTTATTTGAGGCCACAGTTCTGGTCGCAGCAGAGCGTGGTGCTGCTTTTCCTGCCGGGGCAGTGGGTTTGTTAGGAGGACGTAAGGAGTTGGCAGCTTTGCCACTCACCACAGCTGGTGTCACCTACAGGAAACAAGAGAAATTAGAAGCCTGTAGATGGATGAGGTGATAAATTGGACATAAGATACATTATGCAGCAATCTGGCAGACAGGCAAGCCATAGAGCTCTTTAAGAGAACTAAACTCTGTCACTTGGGGGACAGATATCCAAGAGAAGGCTTCTGTCAGTGCAGGTGGGTCATGTGAACACTAATTCCACCCCACACTAATTCTGCACAGGCTGACAAGCCTGGGACAGTCCTGGACACAGAGTCCAATCAGACTTCAAAGTCAAGAGACAGCTGCCTTACCGTAACGGCGCTTTTCCCAGTTGGTGTCTCTTCTTCCGATGAGGAGTCATCCTCTTCACTGCTGTCTACGTTGGCTCCCGAGTTCGTTGCCAGGGAGAGGCTGGCTGCTGCCCAGGAGAGAGCCCCAGAGAAATCCTGTGAGCACACCTCTCTTGTGAAGATGGCTTCTGCCCCACAGCAGACAGGGGCCCATCTCCACACCTGCTCAACACCGCTGCCCTTGGGACAGACAAGTGCTTTACTCCTCCACCCCACCTTTCTCCCCACTACCCAGAGAAGGAACCTGTGCAGATCGTTGTGTTTCCAAGGATTGGTCTACTGTAGACAAGACTGAGCCAAAACATCTCAGACACATGAGCTTTTGTTGGTTTGCATGGTCTAACAACTCCCACATCAGCTGCACCAGGGAGCAACCTCTACCTCAGGAAACTGGACTTTCCAAACCAAGTAACCAATACTTTCCTCACATAAGAAACAGGCCAGCCTTTGCTGGCCCAGCAGACACCTGGGACTAACTAGAAGGTGCTCCACAGTGGGCAGCGTTAGGTTCATCCACAGAAAAGCATGCATCCCTTCCCAGTACATCACACCAGGCTTCTTCTAGCATACATCTGCTCCTCAACTCTACATGAGAAGGCAGTGCTAAATTAGCTGTCCTATTTTTCTAAGAGCACAAGGGAATAGCCATCACTTTATAATCATTTTGTCTAGCCAAACAAGTCAGGCTGTTCCTACACAACCCTCCAGTTCTAATCTGTCAACACCAGAGTGATGAAAGGCTCCTACCATTAGCAGCTTTCGCTTTCTCTTTTTCATCATCTTCTTTCTCTGAGCTCTCAGAGCTGCTCACAGGATCAGGAACTCGGATCTTTTCTGGGATGACTGTCTCCTCATCATTCACCTTTCTTCTCCTGGAAGTTGAGGGAGTTCTGAGGGAACAGAATTTGTGTCAAAATGAGGGGAAAAATTATCTGGAATAAATTGGAATACAGCTATTCATCCACTCTCAGGTCAGGTTCCAGCCTAAGGACATTCGTCAACACCCCCTAAGGTGGTGGGAGAAGTGCTCCTCTAACCTGCAAGGAACATTGCCAGTCCTCCTCAGGCAACTCCTGAAAGCACAATATCCTCGCAATATACTCTGACATAGTGGATGTCATTCTTTCTGTCCTAGGCAGACACTTTCTCACTTCAGCAGAAAAGTAAAACCACATATGGTCAGGCTGGTGCTCACCGCAACTCAAAGGCATCCTACAGAACAACCCATCTCCAGGAGGTAGATATAGCAAGAAAATCAATGAAAGTTAGGGCAGTGATCCCCAAACAGGTCCTGGTATTCCAGGAGGCCAGGAGAAGTGAATCTTAAGGCTGTAAAAGGCATTTGAACTTGGGCTCACGGGGCAAAAGGACAGAAAAGTCAGGTTGCATTGAGATTTAAGAAAGGAAGCGGCTGGATCTACAGAAGATGTACTGGAAGAAGGGGAGGAAGAGGCCACAGATCAGCATTAAACACTTCAAGCTGTTCCACTGGGTTAAAACAAAGCTGGAGAAAGAGGTTTCTGGGCTCTGAATCTTACTTGTACCAAAAGAACAGGTAAGTTATCATTCATTTTCAAACCAAAACAAAGGTAACACATTTGCTTTATCACACAGATAACGTTGCCTAGGCAGATAACACTGCCTAGTTTGTAGATGCAGTATGTGTAAGCTGGTAAAAGCTCTGAGACCTCCACAGCTATAAGACACAACACCCTCCCCTCCCCTTGCTTTTATGCCAGTTTAGCTTATTTATTTGTTCATCTAATTTAGAAATAATGCTCAATTAACAATTTGGCCGGTAAAGACTGTGCTTATGATGAGTGTTTCAATAGTGTAGCTGTAACAGCAAGTTTTTTTTTTACAAGCAGCCTAGGACAAAGGCACATTTGCCATTACAAAGTGCTGTGAACTACTGTAATAATCCCTTTAATAAAATAATAGGACAAGTCACGCAGGCAGCTCCGACACTCCAACGCCTTCCTGATTCAGTGGCAGCTGATAACACTGCTGTGAGAATCTGTCACGAGAGACTGGGAGCTCAGGGACACAGTGTGAGGGAAAACTGTGGTCCTACAGCCACAAGGCTGCTCCTGGGGCTGAGCTGGTCCAGCTTCCCCCTGCCCCCAGATTCCCTGCCATACCCCCACCAGCCTCCTCCGAGAGTAACTGGAGCCCTAGAGGGAGGTCACCCTTAAGGAACTGGAAATCTCAACCGTTCAGTTCAGTTTGAAAGAGTTTCTGAAGGAAAGCACCAAGGATGACCTCAGTTAGATGGGCAAGAACTGCCATGCAATCACAGGAGAGGCATTTTCAGACCAAAAGCCTAGGAAGCAACAAGACATGAGAATCACTGCTCACTTACACAGGACCACTCCAGGTAGGCAAGGTGCTTTTTGGGTAAACAGAACTGTGGTCAGTGACTCCAAACCACGAGTAACTCAGGGGGACCAGTAATAAGAAGCAGGATCTGAAGGGCCACACTACAGGAAAAGGCATTAAAAAGTGATGCAAGTGCCCTGTCACTCCCCAAGCTTTCAAACTCATCATGGCTGGAAGGGTTTGCTGCAGCACTCAGGATAGCTTGCACAGAGAAAGGGCACCCAGGAGAGCAATAAATTGTTAGGGAAGGAACTGTAAGACTGTCCCTACTCTGCTAAATCCTAACCTAGATCCAGTCTTTCTCCTGCTCAAATACGAAAAATCACAGAGATGCAAGAGTAAGAACCAGGGTACCGCCAAGGCATGAGGTGTTGGAGCAGAAGACACCTTCAAAGCAAACATCAGCTTCATGAGCCTGAGGAACATCTTCACTCCAGTGCTCGCTGTGGGCACAGAAGCCCATCTCCACGGATTCTATGACATGCTGGCACTGTGGCTGCTGCCAGGCTCCCCTGTGGCACCAAACCAAAGCGAGCGTTGCACAGGGTGGGTGAAAACCTCATTGTACCTTGCAGATGGGAAGGCTCCATGCTGAAGACCTTCACTTGGTGGAACAGCTATGCAGCATTGTGCTGAACATGCAAGGGCTTGAAAAGACAGGCTCAAACCAAGACACTTCCCCTGAATCGGAAGATATGTGATCTATGCCAAGGTTTACATCCCTGTAAGGGCCCTGGCATTTCAGCACCTGCTCTGATTCTCTGTTCCTGGGTCAATATTCCTGGAAAGCACTTGGCTTCAGGAAGAAAGTACAACAGAATCAGAGAATGTACTTTTGCTTGTAAAGCATGACTGAGCCACACAAAATGCCAGAATTCACCTCGACAGGGAAGAACAGTATCAGCTTCTCAAAGCTACACTAACATCTCCAAGCTCAGGGAATTTTAAACCATAGTAAGCTTAACATCTGAAATGAATCAGTCTGAAACCAGAGGGTAGGAGAAGGGCTGCTGAGCACAGCTATCATCGGAAACGCTCGGACAAGGGGAATTTCCAGCTAATAAAGATCGCGTGCGCCACTCAGCCTGGTCGTTAACACAGCCTGGAATCTGTTTGGTCGTTACGTGCTCCGCTGATTTACTTCTCCCAGTGGGTAAAGATGTCCTCGAGGGAGGCCGAAAGGGAAGGGAGCAATTTCTGTGGAAGCAGAGAGAACGCAAATCAGCCCCCAGACAGCACAACCAGCGACCGCCGCGGCCCCTCCAGGCACCCCGAGGAGAACCGGGACGTGTCGTCCCGCACAGCCCTTCCCGTTCCAGCGCTCCCTCCGACTGCCCGGCCCGCTGCACCGCGTCCTCCCCTGGGCGGCACTTCCCCCACGGCAACACGTGTTCGGGGGAGCGGGGCGGGATAAACATGGGGGCAAAGAGGGAGGCAGCGAGGAGTACAGGTCTCTAACTGACCCGGGTGGGCAGGGCAGTGAATATTTTATGGACACCCACTCAGTTTTCCAGCTGTGGAGAGGGAGGCCTCATGCCTGCAGCACTCTGGAGATGAGTCCTTAGGCTGACATAGCCCTGGAGGGGGTGTGTGTGTGAAGCTGTTCAGGGGAGCTGCTCAGGCATTTGGGGGCTAAAACAAGCAAACAAGAAGAGGGAAGAAGGAGCTCCTGACGTGGAGCAGCTGTTAGCAAGGGGCCATGCAGCAGAGGGGCTGCCCTCTTACTGCTCCCTCCCCCAACTCTGATACTTTCCAGGAAAAATCTGGCTCTCTTCACTTTGGCAGAGGTTTATTTTTGGAAAGTTTAATAATGTCCATGGTGCGCCTGTCACTCAATCAAGTACAGACCCTTTATTTGTATTTATAGGCAAGATTAAATATAAAACTGGCTTGGTTCCAGTTGGCTCCTGAACCAAACGTCTTTGACACCAGCACCATCCAGAGCCGTAAAGCCACCGGCCAGGTGGCAGTTTTACAGCTCCTGTAAATGAAACACAGACCTGGCTCGTCCTTTCTGGGCCTGACCTCCCCCTGCACAAACAGACATTGGTGCTCAGTGTAAACGTGGCCGCGGCACACGCCGCAGTAGGGTGCCTGGCCCAGGATGGTGCCCCAGTGCGACTGCTGCTGCTCTGAAGTGGCCTGAGGTGTGAGGTCTGATCAGGCAGTGGCCTGGTTTGGAGACCTGATTTGGAGACCTGATTCTCCTCATTGGAGAGGATGATCCAGGGAAAGCATCCCAGGAGAGGGAGCAGTGAAAGGTGTCTCCTACTCTGCCCTCAGGAGGCCCCATCTGCAGTGCTGCATCCAGAGTGGGGGCCCCCAACTCAAGAAAGATGTGGAGCTGTTGGAGAGGGTTCAGAGGAGGCCACAGAACAGTTCATGGGGCTGGAGCACCTTCCCTGTGAGAACAGGCTGGGGGAGCTGGGCTGGAGAAGAGAAGGCTGCGGAGGGGCCTCATTGCAGCTTCCAGTCTGCATATGGACAGGAGGGGAATTGGATTTTTACAAGGGCAGAGAGTGGTGGGACAAAGGGGATGAATTGAAGCTGGAGGAGGGAAGGTTTAGGTTAGATATCAGGGGCAAGTTCCTCATGAAGAGAGCGGTGAGGGGCTGGAAGAGACTGCCCAGGGAGGTGGGGGATGCCCCAACCCTGGAGGTGTTCAAGGCCAGGTTGGGTGGTGCCCTGGGAAACCTTGCCTAGCTCCAGGCCTGGAGGTTGTTGGCCCTGCCTGTGTCAGGGGGGTTGGAACTCCATGATATTTGGGGTCCCTTCCAAGCCAGACCAGTCTGTGATGCTGTGATCCTGTGATGTGCCTGCAGGGATGCTGGCGCTGCCGGGACGGCACGGTGACGGGTGTGCGCAGAGCAGCTGGGACCGTGGGCACACACACTACCACGCTCTGGCTTTGCAAACACCTTCCCATCTCTACATGGGCCTCCTCTGTTCTGCCTTGNCCATGATCTTTGGTGTCCCTTCCAAGCCAGACTGGTCTGTGATGCTGTGATCCTGTGATGTGCCTGCAGGGATGCTGGCGCTGCCGGGACGGCACGGTGACGGGTGTGCGCAGAGCAGCTGGGACCGTGGGCACACACACTACCACGCTCTGGCTTTGCAAACACCTTCCCATCTCTACATGGGCCTCCTCTGTTCTGCCTTGTAAGCTTTCAGCCTGTGATTCTGTGATTCTGGTGATGGCTGATCAGACAAGGGCAGCCTGGTGCAGCTGGCTTCACCCGCCTCTGAAAATAAGGTGGTGTGGAGATTGCACCTCCTTCCCCTGGTTCCACAAAGGGCAGGGCCTGCTGCCGACCAGGACACCTTTAGAGATGCGTGTTGGATGCAGGCAATCACAATAGCACAGTTTGGATGGGATGAATATGAGGTGGGTGGGGGACAGCCCTGGCAGGAGGAGCACTGGGAGGATGGCAGAGGAGCAAGTCAAGATGCCAGAGACAAAGGAGGGCAAACACCTCCTGACACATCAGGGGTGGGACAGTACAGGCAGAAGAGCAGCAGAGTCCTGCAGGACTGGGTTGGAGGTGTTCCACAGGTCGGCTTTTCCAGAGTTCTCCACTATCTCCCTGCCAAGCAATGATGCTTTGTGGGGTGCCTGGAAAAAGAGGGTGCATTAATTTTCCCTGGATAAGGGTACCATGAATCCAACTACATTCTGCTCTGCTGCCTTTTAAGGCCTCCTCTCCCATGGCTCAGGACTCGAATGCAGCAGAAAGCATCAAGGTTTTGGCTTTCACCAAGTTCAGTAAAACATGGAAGGGAAGGAAGATGGAAGATGGGAGAAAACACATTCAGAAGAGACTGCTCTCAAGGAAGGCAAATAGATTATGTTAAATCCCAGAGTGGCCATGGACAAATGTCTTGAAAAACTGACTCCATTTCACCCCCCCAACCCCGACTGCCTCTTCACAGGTCTCCTACAGTTCAGGGTCACCTGAGTGCAAAGCCTCATACCTTCAAACCATGAATACCCTTAGTAAGCCGCAGCGCTGGCTCTGGGAGTAACACAACCCACTTGAATGAAGAAATCTGAAAAAGAATAATATGTAAGCTGCACCACAATTACAGGTAGCGAAGGTATTCGAGGCGGTTAGTAAACATGCCAAATAATAAATAGTGCTTTTCAGTCAGCAAACAGCTGCAGGATTATAAATAGGAAAATCTACCCCAGGCCCAAGCCAGCTGAGGGCCAACAACATACACTTATTAAGCAGTGAGTTGTTTTTGGGGTTGGGGTTTTTTTTTTATTTTCTCATGTGTGCATTTTTTTGGAGGGATGTTGAAAATATTTTGCCCACTCTTTATTTTAGGAAGGTGAAATGTCCCTGGTGGATTTCAAAAGCTAACCTCTCGGGTATGCGATCTCCATGCCAAGACACTGAGTCACGAAGAGATTGGAGGAAGCTGTTTGAAATCCAGACGGGGATGAAACAGCTGTAATTGAGTAGCCAGCTCAGCTCAGTCTGCTAATAACCACACGGCCCCATCCCTGCCCTCAGCTGTACAAGCCCAGAGCATTGCTCACTGCCACTTTCACATGCTCTTTGGTTATTGCTTGGGGTCAAACTTGTCCACACCTATTCCGTTCTGAATGACTGCTTGTGTCTGGGCCAAACCCGGGTTCAGGGAGTGTGTTTGCCGGCTCCCTTCGTCATGCCTGATGGGAACTGACAGCCTCGAGGCATGTCTGCTGGACCCTTGGGCTTGCAGGGACGTTTTGCTGCTCTGTGAGCTTCAATTTAATGTATTTGTCAGCCCAGAAGTTTCTGGCATATAGTGTGTTGTAGCAGCGGGGGATATATCTCCCATAGTGGTCTGACCTTTTTGTTTGGTGTGTATGGGGTTGCTCTTGACACTTGCAGGGTTGCAGAATGAAGGGACTTTATGATCTGTAGGGATGGCAGGGTGGTACACAGCACCCATGGGAGCTTGGAGGATCCCAGGCTCCCTGCCCAAGCAAGCCTCTGCCTCTGGCTGCTTGTGTTCGCACTGTGGTGGTGGAGCAGGGACAACAGAAAAGACAAGACGTGTTTGAGAAGATCATTTTCATGGCCCAGTTCAAAAGCTGAGCTGAATTTCCCCTCTCTGAGTGCTCTGCCAAGAGGGCTTCAAGTTTTCTCCCTCCTGGAAAGTGCCCTGGGCTGAGTGGAGGAGAGAATATTGGAGGAGGTGGGGATGGGTCAGGGCAGGGGGAGTGCAAGAGGTAGAGGAGACACAAGGAGGGTGGTGAAGTTAAAGGACAGTGAAGAGCAGAAGGAGAAGCAGTGAAGTGAGAGGGAGGCATGGAGAAGGCGTTCTCGTTTCCAAGGGAAGACAAGGAAAGGCAGGGCAGAGGCAATGGAAAATTGAAAGAGAGATGGAGAAAAGGAAATGGCCATGGAAAACTGCAGCCACAGCAGTGGTTGGCCTGGGGGGAATTGTTCCCTGTGTCACTGGTTGGGTAGTCCTTAGTGCTGGGTGTGCTGATGGAGGGGTGCCAGGTGCTGCTCACTGAGGGTATCAGCATCTCACTGCATGTCTGGGGAGTGTGTCCTGGGCTACAACCAGGGGAGGCAAGATAGCCCACAGTCAGTTGCCCTGTGCTCTGTCCGGTGGGGTGGGCTTGGGCTTTGCAAGGACAAGGAGCTGCTTCGGGAACAGTCTGACTCAGGAATCCCGGCTTTCTCTCCCCCTCTTTGTTTTGCTGTTCTCTTCCCCCCTCCCTTCTCCTTTTTCTTTGTCTGCTAATGCACAGCAGATGGGAGGAAATGCCATTTTAAATGCCACAGCATCCTGATGAAACGTGATGGGTTATGGCAATCTCAGATGAATCATGGCATTGTTTAGCGTACACGGGCCCTGCTGCTGCTCGGCCTCGTTCGGGCCTCGTTTCTGCCTCCAATTTTGCAAACACATTTAAGGGTCATGTAGGTGCCCACACCAGCCCAGGGGCAGGTGCCCTCCAGGACCTAGGTGTTCAAGTTGCATTAATTAATTAACCAGCCACATTTGTGGAGGCAGAGCAGGCCTTTCCCAGTGGGGAAGCCAGTAGCCAGCTTCGAAACATCTGTTCTGCACTGCCTTCGGGGACACGGGGCTATAAATCACACTCAACTCCTATGTTACGTTTATAGGATTTCCGCACAAGGTGCAAGAGCAGCATCGAGAGAACGTGTCCCAGCGCAGCTCAGCCCTCCCTGCTGCCTCCAACTGAGCACTTGGCCCTTCTGGAAAGCTGAACTGTGTCCCAAGCTTGCTTATTCCTCAGCCCCGTGGCCCCATGGCTGGGATGGATGCACCAAGCCAAGACCGAGAGAGGTTTCTATGATGTGGCTACTTGCTGCTGGGGCATTTCTTAGATCATTTCATGTAAGCTATCAGGCAGGCATCAGATAATATTGACTCAGTCACTGGCAGCCTGCTGCCAGATGAGAAGGAGCAGCTCAGAAGCGAAAAAAAAAAATAAATACACACACACACACACACACACACACACACACACACGCACACATATCCCAACAGCTCCATCACTGAACATCGTAGCGTCTCAGCACAGTTAGTTTTGAACTAATTAATTGTGGGGGGAAAAAAGTCACCTCCAAGCTTGCAGCAGATAAAGCAGTCCTTTCATTTCAGTAGCTGAAAGAACAGATTTGAGAACTCCAACGACCAGAAGACGTGACATTAAAAGTTGGTTGCAATATGCTTAATTTTAACGATTTAGGTTGGAGATGCATCTCGGGCTATGTCTGCCTGTACTGTGTCTACTGGCATGGCAGTTATTCAGCACCGGCACTGAAGGGTTAATAGCATTAAACCATTTAATTTCTCTCTTTTTTTTTTTCCTTTTCTGTTAGTAGATCTAATATTCATCAGTGCAGCGAGCAGAAGGGCTGATATTATTAATCAACCTCCATCCCAGCCCTGCTTTCTCCCAGTCTCTTGCTCTCATTTGTACACGTATCCCAGTTACAAGGTCTGGCAGCCTCACGGTGCAGCGCGGCCAACACCAACAGCCACAACAGCTCCGCTGTGTTTGTCCAGATTTCAGCAGCTCTACCTGGGAGGGGAGAGGGGCTGTGTTTGCATTCCCAAAGCCAGAGGTCCAGGGTATTATTTTTCCTCAGTTGTACGGTGTTCTTTGCTGCTTTAACTCAAGGCAAAAGCCGTGTGGCAGGAAGAGGAGGGGAAGGAGGGAGTGGGAAGAGGCAGGGGCTGCTCACACAGGGGTCCTGCTGTAGATGTGCACCATAACTTGCGTGTTTCCAGCATCCTGAGATTTCTCAGCTCAGTTCTGACTGCAGCAAAACTCCTGCTCCTGGTGAAGTGGCCCAGTATGAGCCTGAGAGAGGAGGAACAACCCCTTGTTTTTCAGCAGTGTGCTGCCTTGCTGACGTGGCTGTATCCTCAAACTTTGCTCTAGGACAGTCGTGCTCCCACACAAACCTGAAGCATTTGCCCCCCAGCCCAGGTGTCTCTGCCCTACAGTCCCTGAACATAACCATGGCCTGTGTCCAGCTTCTTTGCCCTGAAATTTTGGTTTCAAAATAGAGGGAGGGAAATTTAGATTGGATATTAGAAAAAAGTTCTTTACTGTAAGAGTGGTGGAGCACTGGAACAGGTTGCCCAGAGAGGTGGTGGATGCCCCATCCCTGGAGAAGTTCAAGGACAGGTTGGATGAGGCCCTGAGCGACCTGATCTAGTTGGGGGTGTCCCTGCTTCTTGCAGGGGGGTTGGACTGGATGACCTCTGGGAGTTGCTTCTAACCCTAATCATTCTATGATTCTATGATTCTATGATTCTATGAAATCCCCGTGTGTCGTGTCAGGGAGGCTGGGAAACAGAGGAAACCTTGCTGGGAAAGGATGGTTGGACAGCATGGGTGACCCAGGGGAGGGTACACTATGGGGAGCATCACTGCAGCAGCGTGTCCTACTGCCATCCCCTACCAGCACTGTCCTTCACCACCCATGTGTGGCAGCGGGGATGCAGCGATCTGAAAACAGGGAAAAAAAGGGAATAAATAGGTAAGAATTCATCCTTCCCCTTCTGAAGGCTTCTGCTTTGTGCATTAGTGTCCCTTTCCAGTCCCCTTTGTGCCTGACCATGGGTGCTGGGAACAAGAAGAGCACCATTAATGGGCTCTTGCTGTGTGTTTATTTCATTTAGCACATCCTGAGTGCCGTGGTGAGCGCTTAGAGACGTTCCTTACGGTGATTGCTTTCCCTGCTTATAAAGATGGAAAAAGCCACAGCAGTTATGGGAGGGGAGTGGCCAGATGCCAGATGCATTAGTGCTCTGGGCAGTCATGGAGGGCCCCTTCCTTTGGTGCTCTGCCTCAGAAGGAGGAAGCTTGTGAAGAGCATGGTTTCCCTGTGACCTGCACCCCTTGTCCAAGCAGCTGCTGGTTGAGGGGAGACTCCACAGAAGACATGACACCCCCTGAAGGGTCTACTCTTGGGTGCCAGATCTCAGCATGAAGGCAGGGGAAGCTTGAGCAAGCACATCCAGCGTGAGCCTTTCCTTGTGTCGCAGAGGTGCCAGCCCTTCCCCATGCTTATGTCACGAGCTAGAGCGATTGTCCTGCTTACAGCATCCTTATCCTCCAATGGTATGAGTGCTGAGCCAGCCTGGCTGAACACCCTGGCCCTGCCAGGCAGCTGTGGCAGGGGAGAGGATTCACCCAGTGCAGGATAGGAACTTGTGCTCCAGGTCCCCAAACCAGTCACCTCTTGGGCTTCCTGGAAGGAGGGGTGACACTGCCCGTGCTGAGTCCAGCCACATTCTTCAGGGAACTGGGACTTGGAAGCTCAAGTTTCATGCAGGGCCAACATATTCACATAGGCCTGTGTAGAAGTAACATGGGAGAAGATGAAATTTGGACCTGTGTGGCAGATGAGCTCCTGTCATGCTTTCCTGTCCTTCCTGCCTTGCCAAGGGGACAGCTCAGCCAGGTTATCTGCATGGGGCAACAATACATGGGAATTGCAAACAGATTATTGCCTTATCTTGTTCAAGTTTTTTTTTTTTTGCAGTAAAGGGATTTATTTTGGCTTTTCTGCCAAGAAATGTACACAGAGATTCCATCAAAACACATATATATGTTACTCTTGGAAACAGAAGAAAACCCAGTATCCAAAAAAGCTCTGCACTGTTATTAATCTCTGGGGCTTTATCCAAGTCTCATTAGGAATGTGGACATGCTTGAAATGGCTCTTCAGATAAAGCTGAATGAATCTCCCTCTGTCTTAGAGGGTAGTGTGGCCTGATTTCCCAGCGAGGGTTCGGGTGGGTTGGGAATCGGGTAGGAGATTTCTGGCCAAGGAAGGAAGCAGGGGAAAAAAGGAAAGGAAAGAGAAGAAAGGGAAAGGGAAAGGGAAAGGGAAAGGGAAAGGGAAAGGGAAAGGGAATGTCTTTAAAGCAACCCAATCTCAATGACGTGCAGATGCTTTCCATGCAGGGAGCATGGGGTGAGCTGGGTTGTCCCAGTTGACAGGAGCTCTTCCTTGGCCAGTATTGAACCAGATGGGCAAGAACTTGCTCTCAAGATGAGTGACTCGGGATGGAGAGCCGGGACAGCCGACCCTCAGGGGTGAAGAGTCTTCCCAAAGCTCCTGGGAGCAAAAGGTCAGAGCAGGGATGCTGGGGCAAGGAGAAGGCTGAAGGTGCTTCCTGGCTTTCCCTGGAGCGGGGGTCCTGGACGTGGCCACCTCAAAGCCACAGCAAGCCTGCCAGCCCTTGTAAGCCACAAGAGGGTGACAAAATCCCATCCTGTTCTGTGGTGGCCCTGGACAATCCCATAGATGTCCCCCGCTATCAGAGGACAGCAGTCCCCGTTGGATGCTAAGTGTAACTGGGCAGCCTGAGGGTCTTGGAAAATCCTTGGCCAAGTCCTAGATGGGAGAGAGTGCTGGCTGGAAATGGGATCCTGGTATTGAGGAGCTGGGGACTTTTATTATTTTCTGCCTGGCTTTAGTTAGCATCAGTGCTGGCATCAGCAAACTGTTCCTGTTGCCAAAAAAGGGGGGAACTCCCCAAAATTGCTGTAGCAGGCAGGGAATAAAGCCTCGCCCTTGCTCCCCGTTGGTGGTCTAATGTGAAACCCACGTTTTACAGTGATTTTGGAAAAATGGAAAGCTGCTCCCTAACTGTCCTTTGTGCTCACAGGGCAGCAGCACAGCCAGCACCTCCTGACGCTCCAAACTGGGGCTTGGGGATGTGGATTGGTGGAGAAGCACCCCAAACTCAGACAAGCATGGGATGAGGGCAGCTCGGTGCAGCTTCCAAGGATGCTCCAGGAGCATCTCCCCACCTGGGATCCAGGGAAGATGTCACACCCCATAGGCTGCAGCCAGTTGTGTTTTGGCCCCGTGGGAATGTGCTGGAGATCCCAACCGCTGTGGCCTTCCCTGGGGAAAAGCAGCAGTCCCCAAGGCCTCCTCCCTCTGCCACCTGCCGAGGTTGCAGCATCCTCCTGCTGCCCTGCGTGGACAGGGAGCACAGGGCTTCTCTCAAGACTATCATTGCAATTCTGCTTCAGGAGGACAACCCGTGTTCCTGAAGAGCCACCCGAGGAACTGTCCAAGCCAGAAGATTAAAGTGCTCTGGGAGGTTTCCAAGCCAGAGTTTCATCCTCCCTATCCCAAGAGGCTGGGGCAGCCGGTGTGGGCTTGACGACATCTCCAGCCATGAGCTCCAGACAGCTCCCTTGCAAGTTCATCTGTTGCTGGGTGCCTGCAGTGCACCAGACAGGAGGGTGGCTCTGCCAGCCTCTGATCTACCTGCTGATGAGAGGGGGCTGTCAGGCCAGTGCCTCCCTGGGAAGGACTGGCCGCTTTCCCACGGCACCTGGCTTCATTATCTCCCTCGTTCTGTTGCGTGCGTGGACTGGTGCACAAGTGGATATGGTATAGTGGGATGTACATGTGCAAATCCCATTGCTCCCATCTGTTTCTTATGCTGTTACTGGTAGAAAAAAGGGGGGAGAAAGGAGAGATCTCACCCCTGGTTACTTTGGGGGTGCTTATGAGGCGGAGATGTAGAGTGCTTAATGTAAAGGAGGGTGTGTGTCCAGGCAATGCAGGCTCTATTCTTGCAGCTGCAGCTTCTTCACTGAGTTTATACCCCAAGGATGTCCTTCTATTTTCTCTTTAAATACTAGAAGTAATTAGATGCCTCTTGTGAGCAATCACTCGGACTCAACAGTCTGGTTTCATTTAAGTGGTCAGTATGAAATGCCTCATGGTTTGACAGGGGGAAAGTCAGAAAGACTCCTTCTCTTGCAGGCTTCCAGGAGCTGCCAGGGGGTTACACCCCACCTTTCCTGGGATTCTCTCTGAAGACCTCCAAAAGGAACGAGGAGAAAACATCACCTCCCTTGGGCAGGGCTGTAAAGATGGATGAGGAGCTGAAAGCACGGACATCCAGCAGGGAACAGCAAATCCCACACTTACCTCCTGTCCCACAGCAACACGCTGCTGCTTCCCAAAGCCAGGGCTGTGAAAGCTTAAAGCTGATGCTAATGACCAGCTTGCAGCACATTGAATTTTACAGTCCTCAGTGAAAAATGTGGCAGCAAATCTGCCTTGGGCTCCGGTCATTATGTTGCCGTCAATACCACAAAAATCTCTGCAAATTTCATGTTGACTTTGGCTGGGTGAGTGCCGTGCTCTGCTGCAGTGTTAATGGCAAAAGAGATTTTGGAGGCCTTGGACGCGGCAGCGCTGGTTTGGATGAGCCGGCGGCGGGGAGCGGATGGAGGGAACAGGCTCCGTTTGGTGCGTTCAGCACATTTTATCAGCTTATCCGATCCGTAGGCAGATGAAACAGTGCAAGTCAGGCGGGGTGAGAAGTGATTTCCCAACAGGGTAAGCAGGCATTTGGAGGCAGAAGGAGTGTGGGAACTGCAAGGGAGAGGAAGATTTGGGACCGGGGACTGGGGAAGCTCTGAGCCCTCCCTGCCCGCTGAGATCCCGGGCTGCAGGGCAGGACCCTGCCTTGCCCAGCATCCCCCCGGATGAGCTCTGCGTTCACCCCATTCCTCCTGGCACTCCCTGGATGCAGAGCCACGATGGGATACATCCCAGAGCTGGACCAGGGCTGACCTGTGAGGCTGTTTCCATGTTATCCTTGCAGCCCTGGGCTCTGGTCACCTAGCAACTGTGCATCGGATCGCATGGCAGCGTGAAATAAATGGTGTTCGACAGGACCGTGAACCCTGCTGGGCACCGCATCCGCATCCCTGCAGCTAAAGGCTCAGCTCTGGCAGCTCTGCAGTTGCCAGCCTGCAGCCCATCACACGCTGGTGGGGCAGATACATAAACCACATTCATGCTTCTCCCTTCCCAAATATCCCCCATCAACCTGGATTTACACCAGTCCTGTGGCACACGGTGTACTGGGAGCTGCGCTCAGCCTGTCTGAGAATCAGCTTCTCCCGGAGCGGGCTCCCGACCCCGTGTTGACTTGGATCCTGGGGCTGATGTACATCCCCTGCTTTCATTTAGCTGGGTGTTTAGGGGAGCTGAATATGGGTTATACCTTTCCATTTATAGTTTGAGCAAAGCATGATTAGATTTTGTTCCAGTCATTTTTTATCTTGACTAAAATGTCGGTTTTGAAGACCTATTATTAGCAATTTTGTATAGCTTCTGGATTACTGCAGATAATCATGAATCACCCTCTGCAGTATTGATATAGGTACTTCAAGCCTCCCAACAACCACCCTGTAAGTTATGCCTGAGACTGAGAGCAGAAAACCCTTGATGATAATGGGTGGGCTTGAAATCCAGGGACAGCGTTCGAGATCCACCGTCTGTGGAGCACATTCATCTACTGTCTTTGCGTGTGACAGCAGTCCCGGTGCACATGCTGCAGCTCAGCTCCAGCTCCCAGCATCAACCTGGGTCTTTTCTTCCATCCCCCTCCCCACATTTCCCTGCTCAGTGCCCACATTTCCTTGCAAGGTTCCCCAGCGCTGGGCTTGCTGCTTTCTGTTTGGGCAGCTGCATTTCTTTGCTTGATCTGATGGTTTTACTGGTGGTTGGCTGGCAGCTGACAAGTAAATGGAGCTCAACCTGACCTGTGGCTCTGGGAGGAGGCTGCTACAGGCCCCTCTGCTTTGAAGTGAAGTTGTTTCCATCTATCAATCTCACCCTGCTGAGTTTAGCTGCAAATGCAACGTGCTGCCCCTGAAAAACCACTCCTGGAGTTTTCCGTTCGAGTGAAACACACCCGCGTGCTCCCCAGTATATTCAGCTGACAGAAACTGTTTGTTCTTCTTACTATTTTCCTCTGTTTCCCATTTAGGAGGGATGAATCCATGCTCCAAATTTTAATCCTAGATTTCTCTGCTGACAGAGCTCATTGCACAGCTAGGAAAGGGGGCTCTGGTGGTCTTTGGGCATGACTGATGCAGCAGCACCATCATCCTGTACATCTTCACCTCTGGGTTAGGTCCAGACTTCAGATGGGTCTGTGGGTTTCAGCAAGGACCTTCTGGTTTGACTCATCTTGTGGACCACTAAGAGCAACAATAGAAGGAAGAGAGATTTGGATTAAATATTAGGAAGAAATCCTTCCTGGGGAGGGTGGGGAGGCCCTGGCACAGGGTGCCCAGAGAAGCTGTGGCTGCCCCTGGATCCCTGGTAGGGATCAGCCCTGGCCAGGTTGGATGGGGCTTTGGGCACTCTGGTTTGGTTGGTGAGTGTCCCTGCCCATGGCAGCAGGTCACTGGGTAGGCTCTGAAGTTCCTCCCTACCCAAACTGGTCTCTGAACGAGGCTGGGCCGTTATAGACCAGGAGCAGAGAGGAATGTGAGCACTGAGTGTTTGGAGCTCCATCCCTTCATATCTCACTTTCTACCCCAATAAAATGGCTGTGGGCACCCTGGGCCTTCGAAGAAACTTCAAAGGAGGCAGCACACCCTCTCTGTTAGCAGCGAAGGCTGATGAATAATAGAGTGGACCCACCCACTCGTGCTTTAATCTGTCATGTTCTATGGAAATTAAGTCTTTCTCTTACAAGAAGGCAATTTGGGCTCTTGGCATCCTTGCTGAGAAAGAGCTCTCTCATCTCTCCTGCTGGATTATTGATACCTTTTGTATTAAGTAATGCAGTGTCTAATTGGGCTCTTTGCCTGTTCTGAGCCACTCCCCAGCTGGCACTTGGCAGAACAGAGACCTTTTGAGACAGCGGGAGCGAGTTCTGCCAGAGCCCCTGCCCAGGGCTCACCACCACCTACGGAGATGAGGTGGGCAGGGGAGAGCCGCGGGCGCCTGGGGTCTGGCCATCCATGCTCCCTGCCCTCTTCCTGCTCCAGCGGCTGGCTTGTGGCCGGCCTTGATGCAAAACCCTTTGACATGCCCCTCCTGAGCTTTCCACCTCCCTCTCCTGCCAGGATGGAAAACAACCCTTGGTGCTGGGGGAGAGGCAGCCCCTCCATGCCAGTCCCCTTTCCCTGGGATCTAAGGAAACACGTCCTGGGTAACCAGGTGCCCATCTGCCCGAAGGCGTTACAGGTGCGGCTGCTGCGGGCAGGTGGGTTTTCCTGCTGATCAATGGGGGTTATAAACAAGCTGCTCAGGCCATCCTGCCCTGAGCTCCCCTGGTGAGAAAGGGCTCCTTGTCTGGGGCAGGCACCTGAGCCAAGCTGGGGAGCGCCAGGCTTCATCCTCCTCCTTCTCCATGCCTTGGCTCGGGGCAGTGGGCAGAGCTCTGGGCAGGCGTCCTGCCCGCCGGCCGTTGCATCTCCTGCCAGGCAAAACCCACCAGCTGCCTTTGAAGAGGCTGCACTTGAAAAGGGAGATGGAAGCTCCAGGGCAGGCAGGAGTCTGGAGGCTGCCCAGCCCTGGGGGGCTGGTGGCTGGTCCCCTCCTGTGCCGTGATGTGGGATGGGAGCCACTATCCTGTTGGGGTGTTTGGAGGAGGTGGAGTGTCTGGGGCTGTTCCCATGGACACGGGAACGTGCTGGATCCCTGGGTACCTGCCTGTTGCTCTCCCAGGAGAGCAGTCTGCTCAGGGGCAGCAAGGATGCTCGTCTTGTGGTGAGGGGGCAACAGCCCTCACCTGTCCAGGGGCTCTGTGGATGGCACCCATCTATAGCCTGGTGTGGCTATGGGTGGGAGGGATGTTTCCTGGGTGGGTGCTGGGAAGAAGTGCTCTTTCTTCCCCAGTGCGGGTGATGCTGGAGGCGATGCCAATGTTTTACATACTTTGAGGATTGAGGATTTTCTGTGTCCCATGATAAATGGTGTCAGTAATGAAGGTGGGGGAGTCCAAAATCAATAGGCTGGGGAAGCCAATGTCAGGGTCACACAGCAGCAGTGCCAGAAACCAGCTATGCTAAGTGCTTAAATTCTTCCTTCCTCTGCCTTGGGACCTTCTCTGCTTCAAAGAGAGCCCTTGGAGGCCAAGGAACCGCTGACTCTTTGATATATATATGTGTGTGTGTGTGTGTATGTATATATGTGTTTATTTATTTATCTTAATTATTTTTTGTTTAGCAAAGGTCAGTCCTTTTGGAAGGTGTGTGTTGGAAGTAGAGCAGTGTCCCACCCCAGGATCTTGAGCCATGGGAGCCCGGTGGGACGAGGCACAAACCCACCTGCCCAGTGTACTCGCTAGTTCCCCACCAAAACCTGCCCTATGCAGGCAGGTTCCTCGTCTTCAGCCCGTCCTGCCTGCGAAGCCAGACTCGAGTTATTCCCCTGAGGTCCTCACCAAATCCCAGTGGGATCTGTGTCCTGACATATTCCTGGTTTGCATCAGCCTGGAATCTCCAGCCAGACTTCCAGCCGTCACGCAAGCCCCAGGGCTCTGCTGGGAAGCTGCAGTGGGAATTGCCTGGCTTCCAGGGGGGGAATGCGCTTTGGGCTTGGAAAGATGGGGCGGGGGGGGTGTGTAGGATGAGGAGGGAGAGCACCCAGGCGAAGTGGAAAGCTTGCCATAAGGCATGGGAAGAACGGAGCGGTGCCAAACCCACGGGCTCCTCTCCAGCTCTTCAAAGCCAGCACGCCAGTCGCTGGAGAGGGGAGAGGAGAAGGTGGCGAGCTGCAGCTTCCCGGGAGGTGGGGAGAAGCGAGGGGAGGAATATTATATCAAGGAAGAGGAGCTGATGGACTGAAGTCTCCTGAATGAAGGGGAAGGCAGAAAACAAACACGAGCAGGAAGGCGTAAAAGTCATTTCACGGAAGAATCTGCAGAATCATTGAGATGTATCATCAGTGACCGAAAACGGAAGAAAAATTCCTTGCAAACTGATTCATATTTGGGGCTTTTATTTCATATTTGCTCATGCTGGGCAACCAGGAGAGGAGGAAGGGGAGCAGCAGTGTTTTGATCAGGAACAAGCCCTGGCCAACCCAATGGGTGTTGTTAGAGGCTATGGTTTACATTAGAAAAGGCTCAAATATCGTGCGATGGCTTCTAAGTGCGTTATGATGATGATGATGATGATTTTCAACTGCACAGACAGCATGAAACCCAGGCAGGGTATTGGAACAACAACAACAAAAGGCCATTTGGCTCCAAGGGCAACATCCAGTGGTGCTGCTGAGCCCCTGTCAGAGGGATGGCTGATGATCTCCTCTCTGCCCCCATAACGTGCTACCCCCTGTGGCTTTGGTATTCTACGTCATGGCTGCTGCTGACACACTCCTCATTCCTCTAACGAGGATGAGGGTTGCATAAGCAGGAAATGATGCAGATTTGCTGTTTTCTCTTCCCTTGGCTCCAGTTTTCAGAAAGAGAATTGGGGTGCATTCAGAAACCTCCAAGTTCCCCCCATCCAAACTCCATCCCTGTGATCTGGTTGAGGTCTTGCCGCTGCGCTTGCCGCTAGAAAATTGGCTTCTTACCCACGGGGCAGAGGGAGGGGTGTGCTGGGCTCTGGGTGAGGAAAATGAGGTCCTGGAGTTGGGAAATAGGATTTGGGGGGCTGGTGGGGAAGAGGCAGGTTCTGGTGCTGCCTGACAGCTGCGCGCCTGGCAGGGGAGATGGTCCAGGGTTATCCCTGGAGGGTAAGACACTGGGGAGCAGAGGGCACTTACAGCAGGGATGAGACTGGGAGAGGACTGTGACCCATCCCCAGGGCAAGTGTGTGACAACTGGGACCTCTGGGACGCTCACAATCTCACCAGAGAGGTGTTTGCCTCCAGCCCCATCCCCTCCCAGCGATGCCTCCTTCCTTCACCACAGATCTCCTGGACGCCCCCCCCAGACAAAATAACAAGCTCTCTCTCCATTCCCGTGCCTGTTCCCATCTTTTCCAGACTTGCTCTTTCATGGTACTAATAAAAAAGTAAAAGCATCACACGTTGGCCAGGGGGAGCGGAAACCCTTAAACATCTGAGAAGTGAGAGCGGCGCGCTGTGTTTTCTCGAGCCCCGGCTAGGCTCCCCGATGCCCCGTTAGGTCAAATATCTTGCTCTGAAGAAGGAGAGGGGAGGGTGCTTATTAAAAACCCTTTCATATTTCTTATTTTGAAGGTCCCCTTTCGGCAGGCCGGAGGCCGAGGCGTGAGCTGGGAGTGGGGCTGCCAAGGGGGAAGGGCACGGAGCCGGCGGCGTGCAAACAGATTGTGCAATATTTGCCTTGCACAGAGCTCCCATTGTAAAGCCTGGGAGTTCTGCTTTCAATAATTCCCCTGCCATAATGCCCCATTGATGGGGAGAGAAAGGCAGTATTGAAGGCTGGAGGGGCTGCGGCCCCAGGAAGGGTTAAAAAATAAAGAAAATGGTGGGGGGAAAAAAAAAAAAAAAAAGGAAAAAGAGAAAAAAAAACACAACAATTTTGAGGCTTAGCTTTAAACTTTGCTGTGTGGCCCTCGTGGAGGATCGCAGCCGCTGAGAAATATGTGGAGCCTGTTTGCATAACCTTGCTTGCAGCGAGCGGTGTCGGAGCCAAAACACAAGTGCGGCCAGAGCCGGGGGGTGGTGGGGAGAAAAAAAGCAGGAAGGCCTGTGATTATTTTCATTCTTGCCCCAGGCCACATAAAATTAATAATAATTAAAAAAATAATTTAAAAATAGAGGTAATATTCAGATATTTAGCTGGAGGAACAGCTGCGCAAGGGGCTGTGCCAGCTGCAGGGACACGGAGGGAGCTGGCCCCGAGCGCTGGTCACGTCGTGTTGCTGGGATGAAAACCCCCCAAAAAGGAGCATATTGGGCTTTGGGTGATGGCTTTTCCCCAACTGCTGTGTGATTTCTCAGTGTTGGTGGCTCGGTCCCAGCTGGGAGGGCTCCTGCAGGAGGGTGATGCTCCGGGTTGGGAGAGCTCAGATGGGGTGTGGGTGGGCGATGCTCTCTGCCCACTGAGCTGCTGCCAGCCCCTCAGCCAGAACCCAGCTCACCCAATGGGACACCCTGTCCCTTGGATTCAGTCCCCACGTCATGCTGGGAGGGAGATTCGACATCTTGCTTCGCAGCAGCTGATGCGCGGGAAGGAGCGGGGCTGTTCTCGCCTGGGCAGATGCAGGGCCGGAGCAGGCAGGGTCTGCCGGCTGGTTCAGCATCCCTGGCCAGGCTGGCTGCCAGGGGAAACCTCCCGGTTGTGCAACACTTTGGAGCTCTCCAAGGATGCTCCTGGCTCTTGAGACATCTTTGAGCAAGGCTGAACGAGTGACTGCCTTGAATTAAGAGCGGTCGCCTGGGGCGGCTGAAGGCCCCGAGTACTTTTTCCATCCCTAGACCTTGTGATGCGTTAATCACCCCCAGCCTCCCAGCTGGCTGAAACTCCAGGGTAGTCATTTCTACCTCTCCTTCCTCCTCTTCCTCCCTCCCAGCTGCTTCCATCTCCTGCCCCCCCTTCAGAGGGGTTCAGAGGGTGTGGTCTGGGGGTCCCATGAACTCCATTTCTCCTGAGGTCTGGACCAGTCTCCCCATACCCCTTGCTGCTTTCTGCCTTTTTATCATACCTTGGAGGAGTACCCAGGCTGTGATCCCCCTTCCCTGGGACCCAGCCATCTGTCCCTAAACCATCAGAGCAGGGTCACTATCAATAAATTCACTATTTCTTCACCCTTCAGCTCCTGGAAAAGCCTCCTGAGCTGGGTTAATCCTGCAGTTTCCTCCCCAGACCTGGGGCCAGCTTGGACACACCACTGATTTCCCTGAACCAGCTGCCTTGGCCAGGCACAGAGAGTCCTCTCCTTGTGCCACTGCATGCCCACGTCCCTGCTGCCAGCTCCTTCCTTGTTTTCAATCCTCTAAGCTCCAGCCATCAACACCAGCTTAAAATTCAGGAGGTCTCTCCCAGCCTGAGCTTCCTCTCAAGGCACGGGCAGGATGCGACCCACCACGTGGCTGCAGCAGCAAATCCACACACCCAGGTAGTGCCTGACCCTGGTTTTATAGGCTGCTGCCCACTCCTGTGGCCAACACATCCCTTCTGCTGCCCCCCTCCCACAGCTCTGCCTCTGCTCCATCCTCCAGCCCCAAATGAGACAGAGTTATCAGCGCTCTATGCCACCTTAAACACACTTTCTCTGCTGCATCACAGTCCCAACATCTCCGATTTCCTCTCTAAACTGTGATAATTCACCCAAGCCAACTATTCATTATTTGGAGGGAGCTGTGATCATCAACCCTGGCAATGACTCTTGGGTCTGAGGTGTCCACGGAGCCATGGCTGCATGTTGGGGTGCCTGGGGAGTCCCACACCCCCAGGTAGCTCAAGGGGACATCTCCCCAGGGTGCAGGGGTCTGTTGGGAGCAGTGGAGGAGCACAAAGAACACAGGTGTTAGGGGTCCTGAACTATTCCCAACTCCATTCTCCTTCAGTCAGGACAGGTTTTTCCAAGAGGAGGAAACTGTTCAAAGCTGAAGATGTCAGGGGAGAAGAGGGAGAGTAAAGGAAACAGGCGAGCAGGGGGAAGGAGCAGGGGGAAGGAGCGAGGGGAAGGGAGGAGAGGAGCAGATGGAAGAAATGAGTGATGAACCCCTGGGGATTAATCAAACTTCACTGAAGGGCTCAAGTCAGACCTGCCACATGCTTTTTAGCGAGCAGGGAGTTCTGCAGGCAGGGAAAGGTGTGGAAAACAGCTATCCAGCCCTGTCTCCAGCTCCTGTCCCACCCACCTCCCCCAAGCTCCTGCGGACCCCCTGAGTTCCAGATGAAATGGGCTTCTCCCATGCCCTTATCCTTGTCCCCATTCCCATCCCTGTGGTTAAAGCCAGGACAGAGAAGCCCACCCCCACCCCCTTTGCCTTTCCTGAGAGTGACCCCTGCCCACTCCCTCCTGTCCACTCCTCCAGTGCTTGAGATCCCATGGGGCAGTTGGGAGATGTGGGGCATTTGGGGCAGGGAAGTGCCTGGGGCAGAGAGTGTGGGGACCCAAGAGAGGGGACCTGGATGGGACCTGGCAGAGGGAAGCCTGGAGCTGGGGACTGGGGGGAAGCCCAGGGCAGGGGGCCAGGAGCCATGTGGCTCAGGTGATCCTCTGAGCCCTGCTGCAGCTCCCTTGGGGCGTCGGGGCGCTGACCTGGCCTCTTGTCCCAGTACTGCAGGCTCAGACCTGTACCCCTGCATTGGCAGTCTGCTCTAGTTCACGCCAAGTCCCGTCCCTGTCTAGCTGTGGCCACAGCCAGTACGACTGGCCCTTCTCTGCCTCAGTTTCCCCACCTGGAAAGTGGGTGCAGCAACACACACCCCACTGTCTAGGGCTCTGCATTCCTCTGGGTGGTTTTAATCAACACTGGGGGTTTCCCAACACCGTTTTGCAACTTCCCCTTGCCCAGGATTTCCTTGGATGGTGATACTGGCAGTGCAGGCATCTGCTCCCAGTGATCCTTCCTTCCCTCCCTGGCTGGATGCTGCGGGAGCTTCAAGTTAAACATCCCACTGGGACCCTGGACCACACATCACATGTCTTGGGGCAAACAGAGAGGGAAGAGTCAGCAGCTGGGGGAATGCCACGCTTAGGACCCTGCACGCTTTGGGGCTTCCCAGCCTTTTCCTGGAGCTGCTGAGCGGGGAGGGGCCGAGCCTGCGGCTCCCCATAAACCTGGCGGCTTAGCCCACGTCCCAGCAGATGTTGGGACGCTCTGCCTCAGAGCAGAGGGTGGGAAGAGAAGCGTGAGGCTCTTCCCCAGAGGATGAGGAGAGCTCAGCACCTCTGGACTTGAACTTGAGCACCCTCTTCCGCAGGAGTTTCAAGAGAAGGATCATCATACCCCAAGCGAGCCGTCCGGAGCAGGGCTGGAGCGGAGGCGAAACCGGCTCCTTTCCCCGGTGAGGTTTTCACGGGCTGCTTTACACGGGGATAACACCGGCGAGCAAAGCACCCCCGTGGGGCCAGGGAGCGTTTCCAGCGGTCGGGAGCTGCCGTTAACCGCTGTGAGGAGCCCGTCCCGCCTCGCAGATGTGTTTGATTGGAGCGGCGTGAGCGTTTATTTTCTTTTGACTGAAGGCAACCCAGCCCCGGCAGATTAAGCCCTTTGTGTGACTTCATGGGAGCTGCTCCCGCAAAACCGACTGCGGGGATTTCGGGGACCATCTCTTAGATCGGGGCTGAGAGGGGGGGAGGTCTCCTAGAGGAGAGGGAGAACCTCCTGTTTCCGTGGCTCTGATGGCGGGACAGTAGCTCCCTTCGCGGGCAGCGCGGTGCGCTCCGGGATGGCCGTCTATGCCCTCACCGGCTTCTCGCTCGTCAGCCTGCTCAGCTTTGGCTATTTATCCTGGGACTGGATGAAGCCCAGTTTAGTGGCCGACGTAGCCATGGACCCCGTGGAGAAGTCACCACCTCCCACCTTTGCCAGGCCACCCCACATCATCTTTATCCTGACCGACGACCAGGGCTACCACGACGTCGGGTATCACGGCTCCGACATCCAGACGCCAACGCTGGACAGGCTGGCAGCGGAGGGCGTGAAGCTGGAGAACTACTACATCCAGCCCATCTGCACCCCGTCCCGGAGCCAGCTGATAACTGGCAGGTAAGTCAGCCCCCTCTCACACCCCACTCGTGTCCCTCCCCACTTCCATCCCTTTGTTGGCACCCCCACGTGCCACTGGGTGCTGGCGCGTGATGGAGATCCTCCAGGGAAAGGGTTCTTGTTGGGTTTCTCTAGAAGGTTCCCTGGGTGAAGCATGGGTTTTTCTCAGGGGATAAATAGTGGCACATGTAAGTCACAAGTGCCGAGCGATGCCTTTGGGTGACAGATGTCACTTTGGGAGTGTGTGGTCCCTGTCCATGAGGTCCTTTGGTGACGGGCAAGGAGCTGTGGCCCAGGTAGTCCTGTGCTGCTGTCACACTGGCCCTTGGGGCTGTGGGGCAAGGGATAGTTCACCCATGATGTCAGGATCTCTCCCATGCTTTTCCTGCTTGTACACCCAGTGTTGTGCTGGCCATGGCAGGCTGGATGGTCCATCACCCTCTCCCATGGTGGCAGTTAGGTATTCCCTGACCCTGTGACCTTCTACTCCCTGGGGCAGATGGGGCTTTCCCTGGGGCAGGGCTGGGCATGCCAGCACTCACCGTGGGAGGCAGATTTCACCAGATTATATATCCTGTTGTGAAATGGATCCCAGGGAGGTGCCTATGGATGTAGTCACCTACTGCTTAGGGGTGGTGGAGACCATCACGGTCCAAGCAAAGGCCTCTCTCCAATTCTAATGGCTCTAGAAGGGTCCTAGACATCCCCTGGGTGTGCAAAGCAAGGGGACATGGGGGTACATGGCCACTCAGGTGGGACACTGCAAACCCACAGCAATTACTAATCCTGCTTGTGCTGCCCAGCTCCATCAGAACCCAGCCAGCTCCCCTGGGCTGACAGCCACAGGGACAGCTGCTGGTGGCACCCTGGGAGAGCAGCCCAGTGCCCAGCATGATTTTGAGATGTCCTCTGAGCCCCTCTCTCTTTTTTTCCATCTGTTTTTGGTACTTGGGATGGCTGAGGAACTTCCCGTCTCTGGCATAGAGAGAATGTCCACAGGGTTGGGCTGCATACTTTTGGAGTCTCTGGTACATAGTGTCACCATGTCCCCCCACCCAGTGCTGCTGCTCATCACCCCTGACTCCTCCTGGCTCTTTCCCGGCAGGTACCAGATCCACACAGGGCTGCAGCACTCCATCATCCGCCCTCGGCAGCCCAACTGCCTGCCCCTCGACCAGGTCACCCTGCCCCAGAAGCTGCAGGAGGCTGGCTACTCCACGCACATGGTGGGCAAGTGGCACCTCGGCTTCTACAAGAAGGAGTGCCTGCCCACCCGACGGGGCTTTGACACCTTCCTGGGCTCCCTGACGGGCAACGTGGACTACTACACCTATGACAACTGCGACGGGCCGGGCGTCTGTGGCTACGACCTGCACGAAGGCGAGGACGTGGCTTGGGACCAGAGTGGGAAGTACTCCACCTTCCTCTACAGCCAGCGTGTCAGCAAGATCCTGGCATCCCACAGCCCCAAGGAGCCCATCTTCATCTATGTGGCCTTCCAGGCCGTCCACACGCCTCTGCAGTCGCCCAAGGAGTACATCTACCGCTACCGCTCCATGGGCAACGTTGCTCGCCGCAAGTACGCTGCCATGGTGACGTGCATGGACGAGGCAGTGAAGAACATCACCTGGGCCCTCAAGAAGTATGGTTATTATGACAACAGTGTCATCGTGTTCTCCACTGACAACGGTGGGCAGACCTTCTCCGGGGGAAGCAACTGGCCGCTGCGGGGACGCAAAGGGACCTACTGGGAAGGGGGAGTCCGTGGCATCGGTTTTGTCCACAGCCCCCTGATCAAGCGCAAGCGCCGGACCAGTTGGGCACTTGTTCACATCACAGACTGGTACCCAACCCTGGTCAGCCTGGCCAGGGGCAACCTGAGCAATGTCCCAGGCCTGGATGGCTACAACGTCTGGCCTGCCATCAGTGAGGGCAAGGAGTCACCACGAACAGAAATCCTGCACAACATCGACCCCCTGTACAACCACGCCAAGTATGGCTCCTTGGAGGACGGCTTTGGCATCTGGAACACAGCTGTGCAAGCCTCCATCCGGGTTGGGGAGTGGAAACTCCTCACTGGCGACCCGGGGTACAGCGACTGGATCCCCCCGCAGACCCTGACCAACTTCCCGGGGAGCTGGTGGAACCTGGAGCGTCTCACCAATGGCCTAAGGAAGTCTGTGTGGCTCTTCAACATCACTGCTGACCCCTACGAGCGCTACGACCTCTCAGAGCAGCGCCCAGACGTGGTCAGGACCCTCCTGATGAGGTTGGTGCACTACAACCGGACAGCCATCCCAGTGCGGTACCCCGCGGAGAACCCCCGGGCTCACCCGGACTTCAACGGCGGCGCTTGGGGACCTTGGGCCAGCGAGGATGATGGGGATGAGTTGGAAGATAGCAGGGAGCCCCTGAAGAGTAGGAATAAGAAGAAGAAGTGCAAGATCTGCAAGCTGCGTTCCTTCTTCCGCAAGCTGAACACTAGGCTCATGTCCAACCGCATCTGATGGGAGAGTCCCCCAGGATCAACCTGGCCTGGCCAGGGAGGAGCCCCAGACAGGAGTGCTGTGGAATGGGACCGAGGGAGAGGGACGGATGGGGAGGTGGCCAACACCCTCTTCCTTTCCCTTGTTCCATCCAGGACTCATCCCAAAACGTATCTTCTCTCTGGCTGGACCGTTGGCCATGGGGAGGTGGTCCCAGTGGGCAAGGAAGGGTGGGATGAGGGTGTAGGATTCTGCTGGGCTGTTCCAGCCCCTTCCAGGAGAGACCCTGTTCTCGAGGACTCTGCAGGCAATCAAGCGTGAGCTTTAGATTTTGGCCATGGTGGCGGCAGGAGGAAGCGTGGAACCCTGGCTGATGATGCAGAGGGGTGGCTGGCCTTGGTGTCCCTGCCTGCGGTTGTCCCTCATCACTCCCCTGTATGTACATGCTCCTGGCTTCCTGCGTGCTGTTTGCTCTTGTCTGGGAACCCAAACCTCCCCCAAACCCAAGACCATGGTACTTCCCTGTTAGACTTCTTTGTCAAAGGATGGGTTCCTGACCATGGATGTCAGACCTGAGAGCTCCATGGCTGGACAGCCTTGCTGCTCCAGGCACCTTCTGTGGGGCTGTGGCTTCTCCTCTTCCAGCCTGGGGGACCGGGGGCAGCTCCAGTGAGAGGTTATGGTCCATAGAGACGTGGTTGGATGGTTCACCACAGCCCTGCATTTGAGGGACAAGTTTGTCCTAAGCTGAGGTGGACATCATGTGGGTCAACCACCCAGAAGACCCTTCCATCCACAGTTCTGCCTGGCCAGACCCCCAGTCTATCAACACAGATACACTCCCCTCATGCATCCAACCAGCCAGCCACCCCAGCTGTCCCTTCCCAACACTGGGATGACCCCACCCCCACATCCTCCCAGCTGAACCTGGTCAGAAGGAAGTTCTCAAGAAGATCTCTGCAGAGGCTAAGAAGCTGCTCTGTAGCTGCCAAACTTCAAAGACACAGCGATGGGGGAGGACAGAGACGACTCCCACCTGCCAGCGCCGTCCCACATCCCCTCGCCGTCGATGGGCATCGCGCTCCCAGCAGCGCACGCATGGTGGTGGTGGGGGGGGGCGGGAAACCCCTCCCCATCCTCCTCCTGCCATGGGGAGACAGCGCCTGCGGTTGCTGGGGGCCGGGGCAGCCAGCAAAGCGCCGTTGCCCCCGCGCCTCCAGCGGGGTGCGAGCGTGTGTACGTGCGCTCGGAGGAGAGCTGGCGAGGAGGGAAGAGGGTAAATAGCTCTGAGAGCGCTTTGGATGCACATTCCCATTTACACAATGTGTTTTACATTTCTCCCCACAGGTTTCTCTTGGTGCAGCGCGTGTAGGCGAAGGCCCTGCTGTGAATTTTGAAAATAGTTATTTTTGTCTCTGGAAAATGAGGCCCGTTAGGACTTGTCAGCTCTTGGATGAGCAGTGTGGGCTTTTTTTTTTTCCTCTTTTTTTTTTTTTTTTTTCCCCCTCCTTTCTTTCTCT
>VXBZ01006784.1:0-38235 GCA_013399135.1 Heliornis fulica
ACGTGCATGCACACACACACATGACCCGAGAAGGAGAACTGCCCGAAGACTGAAGCCTCCATTCCCTATTTCCCCCCTTTCTCCCTGGCCATCCTGGGGAAGAGAAACATCATGAATAGAGTGCAGTCTGCAAAGAAGGGAGGGGTGGGGGGTGGTGTTTTAAGAGCTGTTTGTGCTTATCATTATCTGACTCTGGTTTCTGTGTGTGTAGTGTAATGAATTCCAGAATTTTCTTTCCTTTATTCAGCACTGAGTCTGTTTTGCCCATGATGCTGATTGCAGAATGATCTCTCCCTGTCCTTATCTCGACTCCAAAGCCTCTCAACATGTATTTTCTCCCCTGCCCAGCTAAGCGTGGAGTGCTAGAGTGACTTTGGTGGGAGTATGGCCTCCAGCCAGGGTCAAACCACCACACTATGTTAGCCACCTAGGGCTCTGAACATCTACATGTATGTATATATATACACACAGGCTAGGAGAGCTAGATGTTCGGAGCCCTAGGTGGCTATATGAGTGTGTACATGTGTGTGTATGTATATAAAAAAAGAGAATGGGATGGAAAGGGGACTGACACCAATGCCAGGCTGCGTCTTCACATATTGCTTACACTTCCAGTGTTGCAAGGCACTTGCCTCATCCAACCTTGCGGTAGCTGGGAGGAGAGGTATGTTTTTGTGCAGCGCAGTGATGTAGGCGTGCTCTGTTTGTGCGAAGGCTGGTGATGATGCATGTTCTTTCCGGAAGTTTTTAGATCTTTGATAGTTAAGCCAAGAATCCCTCCTTTATCTTTTGTTTTATCTTGGAAATATGCCATAAAAATAGATTTGGGCACGCTATCAGCTTCTGCATCCTAATTATTTGAAACAGAATAACTTAAAGCAGCTCAGAGACTGTTTGATAAATCCCCGATGCCAAGCTACTACAAAAGAAGAATAAGAGCCACAGGTTTTGTAGAGAGCCCTAGTAGATAGATTTGCTGATAGGTCAGTGAACACTTGTTTATCTTCCTGGTGGCAATGCTAACACCAGCTTTGTTTTTGGAAGAAAAACTCAAAAATCAGAAATGCACTAAGATTTGTCCCAGTAGCATGACAAACTGTTAGAGCCAGGGGGTGCAAAGAGTACCCTGACTGCATTAAAGTCTCTCAAAATCAATTTCCAAAGATTATTTTTTACCTTCTGTATGACAGACACACATTTCAGAATTGGACCTCACTGTAGGAAAAATCAGTAAGTTTCACTGAGGGAAGAGAGCAGGGGAATTGTAGTTAAATAATTTCACTATAAAAATATTTCGGAGGAAATAGAAGAGAAGGGAGTAAGGTGATGCCCCTGCAGGAATGCTAACTGGAAAAAGAGACTTGCTTTCAGACAATGTGACCTTCCAGGTGGGTTGGTAACTGGCATGACACAACTGTGGGCAATAAAAAAAGAAAAGCAAATCTCAGATCTACAGAAGTACCTCAAGGATGTGTGTTCTCAGGCTTTGAGCCATTGTAATTGTTCACTAACTCCTGGTATGCCAAAGATAAAAATCTCTAACCTAAGTTAAATGTAAAGGGAGAAGTCAGAAAAAATTATCAAAATGCATCTATGTAGAGAAGAATTAGCTTTTCTTGGGGCAGGAGAAGCATCAATAGGGAAATAAGAACTTATTAAAAATCATGTGGGAACATGTGAAATAGAGATCTGGCAGCTCACCTAGAGAGGGGAAGGAAAATCTGATGCATTTTTTTTTCCTGGAGCAAATTATGGATCTTCCTGTGTGGTCTCTCTAAGGAACAATGCTAGCAGGTGACTGGGCTATAAAATGATACAATTAGAAAGGAGATAGTCTAAAAGACAAAATGAAGGCATGGGGGATTCTTTCTGTCCAGTAGCCTTGTCAAACTTCATCTCTAACAAAGTTGAAAGACCAAAAGGACTTCTTGAATGCAGCAGATTTGTGCAATTTTGTGGTTCATTAAGGATTCCATCCTTATGTATATTGTAGGATAGCATGAAAAGATCTGAATAGTCACATAGAATAGATAGGATCAAAAGTGAGAAGAGAGATGACTGCCTAAATTGAATGCTGAAGTCTCAAATTAATTAATTTTAATTGTTCTTATGCTTTTGGTTCTGGTCTTGCAGGTATTTATGAAGAACTGTTTGGTAGAGTGCTTTTTGGGAGGAAGACTGCTTGCTGTGTTATGCAATAGAGTATTTTTATTCATGTTGAGAGCTCTGATAAAAATGGTCCTTGTTTTCTCATTAGAGTACCTGCACAGATCCCTTTATGACAAGCATAGTTTATTTTAACATTGTTTTTCTTTGTTACATCAACTCTGTTTACTTTATATGCAAGTGGAACAGACAGTATTTTGGATTAGTCATTATTGCTGTTCCCTTCCTCTAGAAAAGATGTAAGAGGTTTGTTTGTATTATGTGTTTGTTTTACCTTACCCCATTGCCAAAAGAATGTCATGAGAGGGACAAGGGATGGAGGCTGAATGCTTTATAGCGGCTTTGTTAGTAATACACCTTTGGCATAATTTTTGTAGTGAACAAATGCTTGAGGAGTATTAAATGAAATTTGTATTGTAATTCTGAAGCACTCATAGCATCACAGGATGTTTAAATCATGTAAAAGACTGAATACAAATCATAATATATCCTTAAAAACCCTAGACAAATGAAGCACATTTGATTAAAAAAGAGCTACCTTTCAACCTGACAGCCTAACATGATGCAAATGGTGCATCTCACTTGACATCTTAAAGATGCAATTTAAATTGTTCTAAAAAGCTGTCGTACCTTGTTGTGAAAATATGAAAGAATTACTTGCTCCAGTCTTTGTCAAAGACAGACTGTCTTCTAAAATCTCAATCCTTGATTTTTTTTTTTTTGGACTGGCTCCATTAATGTGAAGTGATAGTATCCAAAGGTTTCATACAAGTAACAGTTTTCAGTTGTAAATACAGAAGGAGACAGGAGGAAGAATGTCTGCTGCCAACAGAGAGCAGCTGTTAATGTGGGTTTTTTTTCACCTTTAGCTCATAAAACAAATGTCTCTTGCTCTGTATAATACATCTATTAGCAAAGAAGTGCAGTGTTGATGTTTACTGTACCAAAGGATGAAAATTTACTCAAGATGCATTATATGACAAAAATACAAAACGGGACTACACAAGGGGAAGAAATTAATGAAATATTTTATTTTTCAGCTGAACTAATTGGGTGAGAAAATATGCATATTTTTAAGTGATCTAATCAGCTGGATCTCATTTGTAGCAGAAGTAATCAGCTCGTATGAGCTGTCTTGTTTTGCCAGGGCACTGTGGAAATCAGTAGCTTAATGTTTCACAGAAGGATGGTATTTTTGAAATAAGAATATGATTTATTATTCAGAAAAACACCAAATTAATTTTTAGAATTGCAAAAGAGGGATGGCTAAATATGGAGGCAGGAGGGGACAGGCTTTGTAGAAATCTGGACTCCAACAGACATTGCTTCCTTCTCGGGAGAAGTGATGGCCTACATGGCACTGCTCACGCTGCTGTCTCCTCTCATTAGATCCCATGACCCAATCCAAGCCCCTGGCCCTGCTTCACAGTATTTTTGTCACCCTGGGGAAAATATTTACATTGCTTTTGCTTCAGTGCATGATTGTAAGAAAAGGAAAATAAGTCTCCCTTTTTTTCCTGCCTGAGTCTCTTTTATTTGTGTAGTGCTGGGGCAGAGAGCCATGCCTGATCTCTGAAGGATGTTAAGGGTGATGTAAGTACCAGCTAGAGATATTTCCCAACTGCACAGAAGTACCTGGGGGGTTGTTTTGTACTTCTTCAGGGATCACAGAAGTGGGGAGTCCTCACTTCTGCAGGAAGGTGGTCTTGCCTAAGGAGTTTCCCGTGGGGTGGAGGGAGAGAAGACAATTTCCTTGCTTGGGATGGTTTCTGGATCCTACTCCCCACAGGTGGAGGTGGTAAGGGTACTGAAGCAAGAAGCCAGAGAAGCTAGACAGCTGTCAGACAAAGGTTTGTCAGCTTTCCTGCAAACCTCCTAAGCAAGCTTCTCTGGCAAACTTCATAGGAAGTGACTGGATATTGACATCTCAAAATCATTGCTGCATAATTTGAAACACACCTGTTCATCACTCACATTGCACCTTGTGTAATGCATCTCATTAGCACCTTCTGGTAAACCTCACTGAAGTATTCTGGAATAGCTTGTTGTTAGGATGGGACAGAACTGAGTTGCCCAACATGATTCATGCATGAGATTTCTGTGCACAAATGATAAACTTGATGTTAGATTTAAAAACGAGCTGTATGGATTAGACTGCAGTGGGCAACTACACGCCACAAGGATTTTTATGGGTAGCTGAAATTGAAGCATAACACTTGGCTTATTTTGAGTGTTGCTGATAACTTCTATTAGCCTTTGTTAACCAGTGAACCTGCTAAATCAGGGGGCTGGTTGTGGACAGGCAATTCTGTATTGTCATGCAAAATAAAGGCAGGTCAGGCCCAGCTTCACTGGCTTCAGAACGGAAAGGCAGAAGTCAAAAACTCAGCTTTGCTGACAAGAGAAAATAGTTACTTTGAAGGCTGCCAGAAAATTGAACATCCTCAATAGCCCAACAGCGTTTTGCTAAAGATGATGCCTGTTTCAGGTATAAAGAGTCCCAGCTCACCAGCCTTCAGCAGAGCCAAAGAGAGCACATTAATGAGTTCTTCCCAGGCAAGAAGGCAGCAATCAAATATTTTGCTGTGCATTAAGCTGTCCTGCTTGACGCAGGGTGAACTTTGATGGTAGAGGTTCTCAAGGTATTCTGTAGAGCTCAGTATGCAGTCCAAACTCCTAATAGTCTTTTGGATGTGCTTCTACAACGTTGTTTAAATTGGATCTTCAGGAAGGAAGAACCTACAGGCAATGCCATTTAAACTCTGATTACTTTTATATTTGAAATTATTCTTCAGACTCCTGACAGGGAATCAGATGCTCCTGAAAACATGGCAATATCCTCTTCCTGAACAAGTAAGCAGGCACTATTAAAGAATTTGGCTGTTTATACTTCTTTTTTATTTCTCCTATATGCCACCCCTTTTATCTTTTTTTCATTGCTGTTGTGGGTTTTATTTTTGTGTGGGTTTTTCTTTGGTTGTTGTTGTTTTGTTTTGGTTTTTTTTTTGGTTTTTTTTTTTTTCTGTTATTGTTTCACTTTGGTTGCTCCTCCTATGGTAATTAAATGTATTTCAAATGAGAATTGAATGGAATTGTTATTTCCCCCATGGACTCTGAAAATAAAACCACACTGCATGTCTGTGCTACTAGTAAAATACTTGTTAACTGTCATTGTAGCCAGAATTCTACAGAAGTCCCCTGTACAAATGAACGCTGATAATGCTAAATTGATAGCAGAGCTTTTGCAGAGGGCTGGGCAAGTTTTTCCTATGGGTTGAAGGAGCCTTGTTTATAGTTTGCTGTTGAAGTGTGCTCTTCTGGGTGTGGAGGGTTGCCATGGTGGGCAACCCCAGCGTTCCTCTCCAAGCCTCAGCAGGGCACCAAGGATTGCCATGTATTTGGCCTCACAGTTCCACAGCCACAGAACATGGACCTGGTGAGGAGGGAAATTAAGGAAATATTTGTCAGGAGATTGGGACTTTTTCTCAGATGCAGTCGAAGATACTCAATGTAAACCCAAATTTTATTTTATGTTGGGTCAAGGCGTGGGTTCTAGTTGACTGAGAACACAAAGTGTGTGTGTGTTTTAAAGAATCACTAGTTATTGCATCATTTTTAGTCTAAGACAGGTTTGGCTTTGTGCTCAGACTCTGACAGCATTTTAATTTGGACCAGGAGTGTGATTTTGAAATGACCCTCTTGCTCCATTTCTCCCAATGCAATGGTCTGAATCCATCAGTTGGATTCGTTGCGGTTGAAAGCAAACTAAGAGTTGTGCTCCAAGAGCATACTCCAGATGCCAATGGGTGCCCACTCCATGGGATTAGAGTCAGGCTGAAGTACCCTCCCAAGGCAAGTGTTCTGTTGCACCATGCAGAGCTGCAATTCAGGAGTAAAACTTGTGCCTCTCATGAAAGTGCAGGGCTGCATCCCCCAGAATTTCAGACGTGATATCACTGTTCTTTGGGGATGTCTGGCTGTAGCACTCAGCTTCTGGGAACAGCTGTAGTCAGTCAAACACCCAGGTACTGCCATGACATTTAGATCAGGATTTTACTTTCAGTAATTAAACCCACTTTCTTTAAATTACATGATAACAAGCAAAAGCATTTTGCTTTTTTCCCCATTTTATTTATTATTTTTCCCCAGACCCACAGAACTAAATAGTATTGGATTATATACTTACACATTTCGATTTTCCCCAGATATTATTGTGACTTCTTCTGCTCCCATGCAGCCCCTGTCTACGTGACCTGCATGTTTCTTCCAGAGAAACTCAACTTTTGAAATGTTCCCAGAAATTTCTGTATCAACATAGTTCATGTATGTGTTGCCTGGTTTGAAAGTGCCCCTGTCGAAAGAAAAGCACAGAAGTGATGCTCAGTGTTCTTTAGGAATAAGGAAAAAGCTGCAGTTTAGAAAGTGAGATGAGGTGTGGGATGCTATGAGAGTTGATGCTTTGAATACTGTCATTGTAATTTTTTTCAAGAGTTAACAATCAGAGATATTAGGCAAAATTTTAGCTTAAATTTTAATCTCTTCTTAGAAAGTCTGTACGTTCCTCAGGGAACACAGAGGGCTCTTGATGCAGAGCCTCAGACAGATCTGAGGCTTTCACCTTAGGCAGTACTAGATCATGTCTCAGGTCCAGAAACACCAAGTTCTATCCTCTTTCTATTTAATCCTTGTAGCAAAGTCTTCGACCTAAGTCTTCAGAACTTAGATTTGGTGTTTTGTAGATGAAATATATAATTTCTTTTTTTTGGAGGGGAGGCAGGGAGGCAAACATTGTAACAGGGCTAAAATTAAGGGAAAACTAAAAAAAAACCCAAACCAAAACAAAAACAAACCACCAAAAATATAACAGACTTTCCATTTAAGCATTTTTGTAAGGATTAGGAGCAGTCTTGTTGATGTTTTGATTGATTTCTTCCTCCAAATCACTATTGCAGTTCCTTGCCTTCCCTGAAGCTATTGTGTTTCTGAGGCTACTTTATCTCTCCCAGCAGGATTTATCCTGAATACTTAGAGGAAGTTCTGAGGACTAAATGTCACTTTTTTTTCCCCAAAGTCTGTAGTACAGACCATAGTTAGGGAAATTTGTGAAGGTCACTAAGTCTCCTTGTGAGCCTCGCTTGAGAAAGCAGAGGAAGCACCATTCCTACTTATAAAGGGAGGTCACTGTGGATCCTGCTACAGGCTTTCAGCCTAGCAATCGTACACACAGTCTTTTTGGTACCTAAGGAGGAGACAGCTACTCAGAGCAATCTAGAAAAGGATGTGACTGTCTTAGTTACTTCAATTCCTGTGCTTTTCAGGATGCAAACATTAGATTAGTTAGCCCAGCCTTTGTCAGTATTGCCAAGGAGTTTATTCTAGACATTATGTTTTTGGAAAATGAGATCTATCTTCAAATATGTCCAAGTTGAAAAGTTCTCTCAGTGTTGTTGCTTGCTCTCAAGCATGAAGGAAATTGAAAATTATAGTTTACATCTGTGCTTTCTGTGGTATCAGCATTCATTACAAGAGAATGCACGTTACAGTGTGACATTAGCATAGAAATTACCTCTAGATGTATCACTGTGGTAGTCTTAACTGCAACCAGAGGCACTCCTGGTACAGACCAGTAACAGGGCTATGCTCAAACACCAAGGAAGGTGGTTTCACAGGGTTTAAACTGTGCTTTTGTCAAGGATCACCTTAGGAGATACACCTTAAATTTTACTGTGAAAGGCCAGGCTGAGTGGAAAGGATTCCCAGGGTCCAGCACAGTTCATAAGCAAGCTGTAACTTATATATTCCCCAGAGAAGAGAATACATAAAGAACAGTACATCACACGGCACTTTGTCTTATCAGAAAAGATAAACAAATGATGATTGAGACCAGCAGTAGCCTCAGAGCTCTTTGCTCTTGCCCACTTAGCTATGTGAAACATCATCACCAGTAACTACAGAGCAAGAGAGACCAGCAAGTGGATTTTGACCACAATCTACAGCGTGGGGAACTTTAACCACTTACCAGCTACTTTTATTATCACAGATCATACAGAACACGATGAGACGTGTAAGAATAGTTGTGTATAACATCAATATGCTAACAATTATAGAGCCATTTTTAGCAATCATGTTACACTTACTTGTCAATTGTATATTTTTTCCTGATCCCATTAGTTCCAGTCAAGGCCACGTCTAGATCTCCCTTCATGGTTTCTGTTGCAGACACTCGGACGTGTATCTCTTTCCGCCAGCCTTTGAAAGCAAAATGAACGAGATTATGGTTGTAAGGAGATTTATTTCCTAATGGTAAAACTTTGCATGTTTCAATGTCTTTTAGGGAGAGGAGAGGATTGCACAAATGGGCTTGTAAGCAAACAAAATGTCACTCTTCATTAAGGCAAATTTTAGCTCTGGTAGTATTAACTTCCTTGGCAGCCATTGATGCAATCTTCGCTGACCTACCGGCCATGTCAAGCATATCCCCAACCAGTAGTGTAACTGGCTCTTCTGCTTGGCCTCACTTTTGTGAACAAATTACTAATTTTGTAATTTCTTACACTTGTGAACTATCTGTGAGGTCTCATGTGTAGGCTGATAACCCTCAACTATGATGTGAGGTCTGCTGGACTGCTGTTAAAGATACATTAAACAAAACCAGCAGCTTTCCCAGAATGATCTGGGGATACTAGAATGGTTTTCTTTTTTTACTTTTTGTTCTTATGGAGACTTGAAATAATGTTTTAATTTTTGTTCTTAATTTTACTCTCATATTTTAGCTTCTAGTGAAGGACCTCAAAGATCCTCTCTCATTTATTTCTCTTGCAATTCATTGCTTGTGGTGGATTACAATTTGTTTATGTATATACTTATTACCCAGTTCTGTGGCTGCTTTAACATTAATCACAACTAAAACTATACTTCTTATTACTCCCTGCCATTCTGAATTGATGAGCTTTGCAAAAATATTCTTAAATGAACCAGTTTTATAAATTTTCATCAATGAAACCAATGCAATTTTTTTGATTTGAAGTTTTGCGCTTTCAGCATAACCTTCCTCCCCACTTCAGCTTCATTGAATTTTTGAAGTGATTAACAGAATTCTAGCAGGTTTCAAAGCTCAGGGATCAGCATCCATTGATCTGTTTCTATAATTATCTCAGCTTTTCCTAGATAATTTTGGTATTTCATGTTCCACACACACCTGAAACACTAGATATTGCACTTAGTGCTGCTCATTAACTCCATCACCTGCCTGTAGCAGTGTAAGTTATCTGTTCACACAAAATTCATTGGCACTAGAGAATTCACAACCAAAGTGAGCACTTACGAGCATAAGGACGTGAGGGCCCTGTGTTTAAATAAAACTTTTGTTGTTCTTTTTCAGTTTTATGTAAAAACTTATCAGCATAGTGACCCATCAGTGGGCATCCTTCCTCCGGACAAGGGAAGCATTCGCCCTGTGGGGAAATGACAGTGTGCGTTACAAGATCTTATTTGGTTTAATTACACTTCTTAAATTTGCAAAATTAGGTTATTTGGGGTTTTCCCCAGCTCTTTTTTTAAAAAGTACTTGCTTCTGAGTTCAGATCTGATTTTCAGTTTTTTGGTGAGGTGAGAAAAGAAGCTGAGATGGTCAGTCAGCTTTTCTCATCTGGTTGAAAATCAGAGAAACAGGTTGAAGATCTGATTTAATTCCTCATGCTTTCGGAGAGACCATAAGTAAATAACTTAATGCATGTTATACCTAACTACCTGATCTGTAAAATACAGGTAATATATTTATCTTTCATAGGGTCCATTGAAAGGCTGTCTGGCAATTATTATAGGGTGGCTAATGGTGTCTGCAAGCAGCTCTGGAGAGGTATTTCACTCGTGTGGTGAAGATATTTAGCCTTAGGAATACTGAAGCTTTGGGTCTCACTTTGAAATGTCTTGTATCTGCTTTTCAGCCTTTATTCCTACGCAGAATCTTAATGAAATTAACCTATATACATAGATCAAACATTGAGATTGAGATCTTGAGGTCCATTTAAAAATCCCCAAAAAACAAGTGGGATTATTTTCAATGAGAGTGATTTAATTGAAGTTGGAAAAAGAAGCCTTGTTATATTTAGTTTAATTTAAGTATTTGAGAGGTTCTGTAGGAACTGGCATTTGTGAATATTTGGCTATTTGGCCACTAGATGAACAAAAGTCTAAATGATCATCATCACTTGTTTATTATCAGCTTGAGAAAACAATTTCTCTCCCATCCCTAAACTGCACAGGGGTTGAGTTTTCCAGTTCTGAATTATATCAAGCTTACAGGTTAAGTGGCAACATTGCTACAAACATTACCTTATTTTTATCATTCCATTTGGGAATAATGGAAATAACCTCAGACTTGTCTTCCTTCTTGACCAAATCTCAGTTGCATTGCCAGAACTGGCCTGCTGACAGCCCAGTCCTATCAGGCACAAACCACTAGAAGTCTATGCTACCTTCTGTCTTGTGCCACCCGAGGGCTGTGTGAGCAATGCTGTGCTGTATAGGTGTCTCCCCTGCCCTAAATATTGTGGATGTTTATTGGTTATACTGATCTTTAAACATTTCTGAAATCCAGAGCCTGTCCTCTTGATAATGGGTTCCACCAAGCTTGGATGGATTTCCTTCAACCTGGCTGAGCGTCCCTTACTTCTGACCTATGCAAAAGGTGAGCCCAGCCACTGCTGTCTTACCTCTATTTATCTCCTTTTGTAGCTGTTTTGGGGTATTTTATCTATTATCTTTGCCTGTTTTTTGCATATGTGTTGGATGAGGGTAGTCAGTGGGCCTGTACAGCACCCCTGTATCCCATGATCCAGAGTGCAGAAGTTGTCCCAGAAATTAAGAGAAGGGCAGAACTACAACCCCTCAAATGTATTCCTGGTACTTACCAGTACAAAATCCCTGTATGTTTCACACTGATACCCAACAAATCCATTGGGAGTGATAATACTCTCAGCGTAATACCGGAGACTTCTTTTATGTCCACATCCAATAGATCTATATTCTGGGAAAAAAGCCCAGGTAAAAAAAGTTTAAAGGTATACATTAAGATAAAGTTCATGTCAAAACAACATTTGTGGGACTTTTCCCCCTAAAAGTATTTGTACATACAGTAAAGTCTCAGACTGAAAAAACCCTAATAATTAAACAATTCTTAAAGTGTGAATTATTTGGGTTTATAGTTAAATGAATTTTACTATATATACATTTCTTTCTGATGGGTGAGAGCTAGGTTCTAATGTGCATTTCCCTGTGGTCATGCTAAACTTAGCAGAGGTGGAGGTGCACCAAGGCAAATTTTGTGCAGCCTCCTGTCCTCCTATGTATACTTAACTGCTTTTACTTTAACATGAGAACTTAGGAGAGTTTCCCTTTGGTATTTCAAGGTCTAGATTCAATTATAGTTACAGCATTTGTAAAGCATATAGCAGTTACTTTGCAGTGGTTTTCATTTGCTTATCATTATCACAACGTGGTATTTTGTAAAATCACAGTTTCCACTCATTTCTAAAATGAAAGGTGATTGTAGTAATTATTTTAACTTCAGAGGCCTTCAGTGTTTTTAAGCTCTAGAAAATCTGTGGTCATTTGACAGTGGCGATTCTGTGAAGTGCTCTGAAAAGCAAGATGTTTGGCAGCGTGTCCTTGATTTTGTCAGAATTATTTGGAACAAGTACATTTTCTCCATCAGAGTGAAATTTATAAGCAGTTAGTGCAGGAAAGAGAGTGCTATTTGGCTATATTTGCAGGTCCCTTGTAACAGGTATTGTCTTCACCAGCTCTGAAGTCCCTCCTTTATGAAAGCGTGACATTCCAAAGTTAGGTTACATAGAAGTGGTCTCTACTCTGCCCCAGCTCGCCTACTCAAAGGGTGAAGTCTTGGAGGTGCTGAAGTAGTAGCTGCAAACTGGCACAGCTTCTAATGAAATCAGAATTTCACCTACTGTCAATATTTATGCATCCTAAAGTCATGGCAGTTGGCATTGACAGTTAATATGCATTGTTCTTTACATAAGGAAGGAAAGGAAAAAAAACCACAAAAACCCCTCTGAAAAATATTTTTGTCTGTTTTTCTTGAAAATAATCTGCATCATCAAGGCTTCCTGAGTATGTTTTCTTTATAGCTCCTTCTTCAAGTCTACTTCAGAAGGGTCTGTGCTTAAAACTTTAAAAATCTCAGCTCTTACAGCTGGCTTACTTTGTGCTAGTGCCAAATTCGCTTAACATCTATACAATAGGAGCATAACACTCCTCTTCCTTCTGCATCGAAAGCTGTAGAAAGAAGTTCCTAAATAGCATTTCTGAAGCACTTCATGCATAACTGCACTACATAAATGTAAATATTATCAACCAGAAGAGACATGCACAGGTAAGGTGTAAACAGGAGTTGGGAGTTAAGGCTATCTCTGCTTTTGGGAGCTGTATAAACTGATTCCATCTGCTCATGTTCAATAGAGCTGAGCTGCTCCATCACTGCAAACAGCGTAGTGAAATGTCTGTGGAAAATATTTAAGTTTGTTTTTTTTTTTTTTAATCTGAAAATGCAGATATTTTTCCACAGTGTGATTTCGAAAATGTTTTTGTTCAAGTGACTTTGGGCACAGCCAACTTTTAGTCCTCTTTGTTATGAGTCTCCAACCAATTCTAAGACAGAGCATTTTTGAAATCCAATTACTCAACTAGTGGTAGATACTTTAAAACATTTAACTGTGAATAATGGCTGTTCTTATTTCTATAGGTTAGGATCGGGAGACAGGATTTTGGGGATCTATTGTACTGGATCCCAGGGTAATTCTGATTAACTGCCCAGCTCTCTTTGAAGAACATGATCAATGGAGTAGTCATTTTATCACCACCTATGATTTTAACCTTGTGCTGTTCCCTTTGAAGACACACTAAAGCTGTTAATGGCATGGATGAATATTTCAAACCACAGTAATATTTGGACTGATGTTCGTCTAGGGAGAAGGAAAGCTCAGAGTTTAATGTTCTCATTTTTTTATTATCCTTGAATGAAGTTTTACCAGTCCTTCATGTGTGGAATTCCCACTGAGGTCAGCCTGTCAGAACAGTGTCAGGCTCTTATAACAGGTTGTGGATGCTTTAACTGAAGTTTCAATCCTGAATTTGCCTTGGTTAGTACATAAGAAAATCAGAGTATATTTCACAGGCAACTTTAAATCTTCCATTTTTGAGCATTCGCTCCCTACTCCAAATCTGAGCTATGTAAATAATATAAGCATCCAAAAGTTTTAACCTTAGCCCAGCCTTTATTTCTAACTGTAGCTTAAAATCAGGTATTACCTCTTTAAAATATATTTACCTCGCATAAGGTCATTGATACTCCGAGTTGCAGGAGGTACGCGAAGCTCTTTGCATCCTGGCATCTTCTTCCCACCATTTGGGTAAAAATCCAGGTGGCCACAAGTCTGAAGAATCCCTGGAGCTGAAATGAACAGTGAATTGAGGCTGATCACTCTCAGGTACGAAGCTGTGGTCAACCTCTGTGTTAGGATCAGGCTTTGGGTGAAAACTTACCAAAGTCAAAGAAAAGATGACCGGCATGAGTGTGAATTATATCAACGAAAATTGCATCTGAAGGATCCAGCCTAACCATTGTAGGAGTATACTGGAAAAGGGGCCCAGCTGGATCCAAACCTAAATAAATGGAGATAGGTCTGATTGAATACATGATACTATATGTATGTCACCATATGCAGTGTGTGTACACTGTCATTATATTCCTGACTTTGCATATAAAAATCCATTTTGTGTTCCACAGCCAGTAATGCAAGCGGGGATTTAATAGAAAGGAGGCTGGAGGCATAGCAGCACAGTAAAATCTGATGGGTGCTTTACTTACTTTTAGGGAACAATGTTGTAAGAAGGCATTTGGTTTGGGTTAGTGAAAAATGTGACATTTTGATATGTTTCTCTGAGCATGTAAATTTGAGAATTTTTATTTGGTCTAAAAATCCATTTTTATTTCCAAAAGAGCTTGATTTTAAAATGTTACTCCTTCACATCAGTGTTAGCTCTCTTCAGGGCTAAAGAACAAGGTCTACCCCAGCTTCCCCTCAGTCATTGAAGTGACTGGTTACTGTGCAGACAGCATAGTCAAAGCAATGTCTTTGGAGAGAAAGGACTGGCTGGAGAAGAAAGGAAACCAGAAAATAGTGAGCCTTTTAAAAAGGGGATGTGTGTGTCACTGTCTCTCTGTAGCTGTGGGACTAACAGCTTGCTTCCTTTTCAAGGTATCTGTAGCTTTTTTACTGTCTCATCCTGACAATCTAGATCTACAGGGTTTAATTCTTCATTTCAGATTTTCAGTCTAACACCTGCTGAAAACTCACATTAGACTGTGAATTTAAAACCAAACATGAAAATAAGTTGCTAGTATTTTACAAGTCTGTTATTCTACATGTAATACAGTATTTTGTCCCTGTTCTTTTATATCATTACAAATCATAACAAAGTGTTCCCTGGGACTTGTTATGACCTGTTAAAAGTGACCTTTATTTAGCCATAGTTGGGACAAATAAATCTTTCTGATCTGTTGCAGTCAAACCTTTCTCAAAACTGGGAGCGTTGACATGTGAACTACATCGTATGAGATAGGACATGACTGCCTGCCCTCATGTGGTATACTGTTAATTATGATGAGCCAACACACCATGGACTGTATTGTGTGCTATAAGGCAGCAGTGAACTTTCAGGTCTCTCAAGCTGCATGAAAACATAAAGCATCCTCAGCTTTGGTACCTGTTATTCTTCCAATGCCTGGTTTCCTTCTCCCTGCCTCCCCTGCAACATGTGCTCCGAGACTGTGGCCGATGAAGTGAATGTTGGCAGGAGAGTAGCCATAATCTTTCTGTGAAGATGCATGGAATGGAAAAACAAGAGTGTTGAGTGGGGGGTACACCCCTGTGGCACTGCGTCATGGCCCCACGCTGTGCTAGGCCATGGCCAGACCAAGGGAGGGGGCTGTCTTGGGTGGGAGAGCTACTGCAGGCAATGGGATCTGCTCCTAAAGAGAAGCAGTGCCCAACTCATCCCAACCCCTCTTATGTCACATCTCTGGAAGGAAATAATCTCTGTCAGGAATTGACCCTCATGATAGAAAAGAAGGAAAAGGGAATTTCTGCGCATAGTTCCACTACATTCCTAGTGACTCTAAGATATTAGAGGTCCTTTCCAACATTAATGACTCTATGGTTATATGACTGCTTATCCAAAAGGCACATGACCTCATGGCCTCATTTGGAGCCTGTCTGTCCAGTCAGGATAGCGGTCTGTGGTGGAGTTTTCAGTGCCTTTGTCAGTGGCATACTCCGTGTGTGAATCAAGCAGCTGTCCTGCCATGGGGATTTTCCACCACTCAGGTCCTGCAGGATGGGGAGGACCATGCCAGGAACACTGCTGGTGTGCTGGGCTCAGCTGATGGGGAGCCTGGCATTGGTGGCTGCACGAGAGTCACTTCCCTGGCTATGATCCATTTTTCGCAGGAGGAGATGTGTGACCCGCAGAGGGATGTTTCAGCCATATTAACCCTCTCTTACTACTCTTCATCCTGTGGATTCTGCTGGACAGTCTCCAATCTGATGATTTATCCAGCAAAAAAGCTCACCCTAAGCAAAACATTTTGGAAACTGGCTTGTAAGCCTTTAGGGACCTGGTTAGCAATGGTCTGACACTAAACTAGGTATTTCTATTTTTGCAGAATTAGTGGCTTTTTAATGACATTTTCAGTTGGGTTATTGAGTACCTCTGAACTTCCTGACTCCATTGCTCCAAATGTAAAGGTGTCACCCTAAACACAGCCTTTATCATACAGACTTGTGTGCTGGTGTTCATGTTCTGTGGATACTTTTACCTCAAGAAGGTTTATCAGATATACCAGTTCAGCCCCCACGATGCGAACGTTGTTAACAGCATCAGTGTACAAACCATTGGAACCACCTCTCCAGTCGGTCAAAATGCAGTTCACGTCTTCAGTCTGAAACATGAACTGAGGAAAACAGAAGAAAACAGGTAGTAATTACAACTGCAGCAGCCTGTATACAAACAGTGTTTTGTCTTGCTATAGCTGGGGACGTTGTCCATGTCACTGGTAAGACATATCTTTACTACATTAGTTCTACTAATACTGAAGAATCAACACAAGGAGGCAGAGTGGAGGCAGTGATTTGAGCTCACTATGAAGACACAGACTCTTGCTTCAGTTTTGTTTTCAGTCTCAGATGCCTTGCTTGTCTCTAGGGCATCAATTTCTCTTAATGACAGTACCCCAGTTAGAAAAAGAGAACAGAATGACTTCTTAATTGTTCTTTAAGTTTGATTCTCTAAAATTTATATGCATGGATCATGTAAAAAGATTCACAAATTTGAGTTCATGCATTTGAATTGTTCATCCTCAAAGTTTGTGTATTTTCACCAAAATATTCATTTTTACATCTCTTGCAATGGAACATTATGATTTTTTTTCCTTTTTTTGTCCTGAAACAAGTTCATTTTTAAAATGTCCCTAAATAAATTGAAACCAATCTGCTGAACAAAGCATTTTAGTTTTGATAGATCAAATGACTCACTATAATGGAAATATTTATTTTGACCTTTTGCTCAGGTGAGAAAAGTGGCTCTTCCCACCCCCCCATCCACCCCCCTTTCATTATTGGCAAGGAATTGAATAATCAGTTAATTGCAGCTTTCTCTGTGGAGATGAATTTTTCCAAAGGCTGCAGTGCACTATACTCATAGCTTGGTACAAGAGGGTGGTCCTGGCGAACTGATCTTCATTATGAGTTTTTTTTTCCCCGAATTAACAAGAGAACAGAAGAGAAAATTTTATATGGGAACTTTAAGCCAGTTAGTGGGGTAGTAGATATTTGGACTTCTAAACAGAAGTAAACTTACAATAGTTACACCATACCCTGCATATATTTGTTATCCAGGGGAGGTCGTCTCCAACAAGATGGCCATGTATAATGAAGCGAGTTTTCCTGTGTGTTCGGAAATTTGAAGCTTTGATAGTTGAAGGATTTGTAGCAGAGAGTTTCTGTGTTTAAAAAAAAGACAAAACAAAAAACAAACAAAAAACCCAAACACCACAAGAAGCAGATGACAGCTCTGTACCAGTGTCCATTGTGGTACAGAACAGAGTAGTCCAATGGTTAAAGCATATATCTGGACTCTGAAAAGGTGGGTCTTGTTTCTCACTTGTAAACTACTTTGATGGGGAACATTAATTAACAGCATCAATAAATGACACACCAGGAGATTGTGCTGTCATTCAACAAGACTTGTACAGGCTGGAGAGCTGGGCTGCTTGAGAGAGTCCAGCACAGGGCCACCAAGATGATGGAGTGGAACGTCTTCCTTATGAGGACAGGCTGAGAGGGAGCTGGGCCTCTTCAGCTTGGAGAAGAGGAGACTGAAGGGTGACCTCATTAACATTTATAAATATAAAAAAGGTTAGTGTCAGGAGGATGGAGCGATGCTCTTCTCAGTGATGGGCAGTAATAGGACAAGGGGAAATGGTTCCAAACTGGAACATAGAAAGTTCCATCTGAATGTAAGGAATAGCTTTTTCACTGTGAGGGTAATGGAGCCCTGGGCCAGACTGCTCAGAGAGGTTGTGGAGTCTCCTTCTCTCGAGACATTCAAGACCAATCTGACCCGTTTCTTTGTGATTTAATCTAGGTGATCCTGCTCAGGCAGGGGGGTTGGACTGGATGATCTTTCAAGGTCCCTTCCAACTTCTAACATCTGTGTGATTCTGTGTGTGTGAAATGATTCACTTCCTCTAGTTAATTGGGCTAATGATACTGGTATCCTTTGCAGAGTGCTTTAAGATATACTGATACAGCATGCCATGCAAATTCAAGATTTTATCAAACTTTGCCATAGAAATACAAAGAGAGCATCTTCTGCAAGGTATTAAGCAGTTGACTTTGAATCTATACCTTGTTTTTGTTTGGTTTTGTTTGGGGTTTATTGAAAAGGAAGGCATTCTTTTAATTTTTTTTTTTTAATCTGAATACTGGGCTGTTTTAACACTTGGCTCTTATCTGTTGGTTTTTTGTTTTTTTCTTGATATGGTTTTGTGAGCTAAAAGGCAAAGTCCTGACTAAGTAGAACATCTCCCACCTTCAGTGAAAAACTGACTAAAGTGAAAACTTTATAGGCCCTCTCAGCTAGAGATGGTGGACTTGTTCCGATGTGACTCAATCAGGAAAAATCACTAAACATCCACTGTTTGTGGCTGCCATTTATATACAAACAAACACTTTGAAGCCTTTACATTTGTTGTTGTCAATAACAGCAACAAATTGCCTGTCTTCCCCCCTCCCCGCATTATTTGGTTATTTTTTGTTGCTCTTTGCCCAAGTAAAAGTGACACTCTTTAATGGTCATTTATCTTCTTTCACCAGCCTGTAGTTCCACAAAACTGTTTTGTGCTGTGGATGAGCCAAGCCCAAATGCTTCCAACATATTGAGCATCCTTCTGTGAGCTTTACCCAGTGCTTTTTGGTCTCCAGAGTAAAGGCCTGATCCACTGCTGGCATCCTTCAGCGAGCAATCCTATGCAATGCTGCAGCATCCTTTTGGCTACTTCCATTTACCACTCTGTCCCAGTCCAGACCTTCCTCTCTCTGCCACTAACTTGCAGGTCTTGTAGAAAACCACACCCTTCTATTTTTTTCTCTTCCAGACATCTCCAGAGTCTGCTGTCTCTATGCTTCTGTACCTAGTGTGTTCTCATGAAGTATAACCTGCTTCAGATCTTTGTAAGAGAAATCTCTAAGGTCTCTTATACTGTATCTTAACAAGTCTTTAGCCTTCACTTCCCCTCAGTCCTTAAAAAAAAAAGTTTAATATTTGTTTATTTTCTTTCTCCATCCCCATTTCCTTCTCTTATTGGTGGTTTCCTTATTTTTCTATGTATGGTTTCATACAGTTTTTCTTTAATCTGTTTTCCTTTCTTCAGTTTCTAAGCTTTCCAAGTTTTCCTTTATTTTTTCATCCTGTCTTCCCTTCCCTCCCTGGTGAATGTAAATACTTTATCTTTTTATCTTTACTCTTAACTATCTACCTGTTCTTATGGCCCAGCATTAGCCACCACATCAGCAGAGCCTCTGAGAGCAATCGTAAGTAGTTCAGAGGACCTAGTAATATGTACGATCCACATCCCTGAAGTATTTTTTTAAGCTGGAGACACACAGGAGCCAAAACTGAGCTTTCCCTTTTGTTTTTTTTTGAGCTTCCCTATCTCTGGATGCATAATGTTGAAGCTGAAATGGAATATGAGCCATGAGCTTACTGTAGAGAAGTATGGACAGTTGCACTGAGTGTCATGGACAATGGCATCGAGTACACTCTCAGCAGGTTTGACAATGACATCAAGCTGTGTGTTGTGGTCAACATGCTCTAAGGAAGGGATGGAGAGGGACCTTGACAGGATGAGAGGTGAGTCTGTGAGAACCTCATGAAATGCAACGTCCTGTATATGGGTCAGGGCGATCCCAAACACAACTGTGGGCTGATGAGAGTGGATTGAGAGCAGTCCTGAAGAGGACTGGGGGGGTGTTGTTGAGAAGCTCAATATGAGCCAGCAGTGTGTGCTTGCAGTGCAGAAAGCCCTGTCCCCTGGGCTGTATCTAAAGAAATGTGAACAGCAGATTGAGGTATGTGGCTCTTCCCCTCTGTTCTGCTCCTATGAGGTCCCCCATGCAGTACTGGGTGAACTTTGAGGTTTGCTTCCAACGCTAACCATTTTGTGATTCTAAGGATATAAAATATATCCAAAATATCTCAGATGGCTTGGGTTAGAAAGCTGTGATTAGTATGTTGTAAATATACCTTGCTCATCAGAGAGCTGAAAATAAAGAAAAAGAAATGAGATGGAAGAAAATTAGGATGGACTTTTCATGGAGTTTTTAATATAAACCCAGGGCTTTTCCTCTTGACTTTTGAGCAATGTTATGGAGAGAAGACACTGAGTATCATTTGTTGACTGTGTAACATACTATCAGTTATTGAAGCAAAACAGTTTCTTACTTGATATTTCATCATGTTGTCTCTAGTGTAAAGGAAGAAATTGGTGTTCACATGTTCTGGAGAGCTGGGCAAGCCTGCCAGTTCTCTCCCTGGGATCCCAGACCAAGGAGGGCTATCTGTAAAGCATCCAAGCCTTTTGTAGCAAACTTCCCTTCCTGGGATACACAAAGCAAAATGTTAGTGCTCTGGGAATGTAGCAGATTAGGTTGTGACTGCATTACATGAAGTTGGCAGGACTGTTTATAGCAGGGAAATGGAAAGTGCCCAGTTTGGATTTAGGATGGCACTTGCTCAGTTTTTGTTAAGGGGTTCAGTTGGGTGCCTGCGCCTTGTGCATGTAGCACTTGAACTTCAGGACCAATTACTGTTGCAAACATAGAGTAAAACTCTTATTTTGATGAACATTGTTAACACAGCCATCAGTAAAAGGCAATAAAATTTTGATATTTTATGGATCAAGAGAACAAAGCATTTTTTTCTGGTGCAGAGCAGTCCTTCCAATTAGTACTAATGCTCCAGGGATTATCTAAATTGTTATTTCTTGTAAATAACATGAAAGAGTAAAATTATTTTCATGAAGGAGTAAAATGCAACCTAAATATTAAAATAGATACCTCTGGTTGCTCCATAATGTAAATTAAACATGTCCCTTTTTTATCACCATAAGATTGTAGTAGAAACAATGAAGTGGAATTTGAGTTGAAGCCTAGAGTAAAGCACAGCCTTGGGAGGTGAGGTCTGTGTCTGAAGGACTGGACTGTCTCAGTTTCTATTGTGGCTTTAATACAGTAATGATGCAAATATGACATATGGGTGTTGCCATTAAATGTCATCTGTATGAGCTATTAAAGCACAACAGTTGTGAAATCCCAAATTTTTATTGCTATTTAAAAGATACTGAAAACAATGAGAAACTATTGTCACCTAGGATAGGTGACAGATACATCAGACCATGACTTTATGTGTAACTCAGGGTTAGTCATGCACTGGAAATACATCTTGAGAAGAAGAAGATTTAAGTGTGGAGCTGCAGCTTGAGACTCCACAATTGATCCAGTCATTTTCACAGCAGTCTTTCCTCTGATGCCAGCAAAATTTTGGACTGTGACTTTTTGTTTCTCTCTGCTCTTTCTGTGTGTTCATCCCTGCTGAACTATCCTTTCCTATCCGTAAAGAGGTATTTTGGTCTAGGACTCTTTCATGGTTCTCTGCATAGTGTTGTGAAGAGAAAGGGCCTAGGCTGGTATTAAAAGTGTTAGCTACCATCAATGCTTGTGTGGGTTCAAGGTAGGTAAGGGAAACTATTCAGGAAGACTCTTAGCATCAAATCATATATAAAAATACCTTTATAATTCCCCATTCTGTTTTCTAGTTGAAAAAAGCTTTGTGGAATTAAAACTAGGTTAAATGTGGGAAAGGCATGACCTAACTCAGTGCTCCCAATCAAGGTCTTTAACTGCATTCCAAAGCACATGCTTTTTCTAAAACATGGTTATTCTAGTGTGACACACAACATTTTTTACTGTTTATAGATTTGTGTCTTACCTCTGGCTGCATCAAGAAGAAAAAGAGTGATGATCCATAACGCAAACATCTAAAGCAAATACGAACACAAAATCTAATTAAAAACAGAATTTGGAATTCATCTAAGGATTTCCTTGACCTATTAAAAAAAAAATCATAACGACCACAGGAATATTTGAGGCATTTAATAAATTGTTCTGAAAGAATCAACACTTCCTTAAATATAGCAAGGTTTCAAGAAAATACCTGTGTGATCTTTTGTATACCATGGAGATTTTGGATACTCAGGATATCCTCTAAGCATTTCTAAAGGACTGTCTACCTAGCCTTAGTGAAAAGAAACTTTTTTTTTTTCTTAGAGGTACAATTAATGGGTAAGTAAATGAAATTTTTAAAGGATCTGTAGCTTGTTTACTACAGAGTGAAGTTTCTTCTAGCATTTAGTAGAAAAGTTACTCATAGCTGCTAATCAGGGACTTCATTTGAGAGAGCCTAGAAACAAGCTTAACTTATGTTTCTAAATAATATAGAAGGTTCTGAAAACTCCTTATGGTCATTGCTATCATCTATGTACACTTATCAGCCCTGATCTGCTTGATCACTTAATCACCAGCTGATAAGTAAGCCTTGGAGTAAATGAACTAGTCATTTACTTCAAGGTGAAGTAGGGAAAGCCTTTTAAGTGTAGTCTCCCTACTGATAGTAACTTATCTTCAAAGGAAGGAAGATCATCCTTAGATAACTCTAATATCAGGCCCCAATCCCCAATAGGTCCTGCACAGGCAGAATCCTTCAACTCCTTCCTACCCTGCCCACCCCTCATCTCCCCAGTCCCCTGAAATCAGCATTATACTGCTAGGAGCATCCCTGTGAAACCTGCTGCAGGTTCAAGCATGCCTTGCTTCCACTTCAACCTCCTCCTCCAGTCATCCACCAGACACCATACCTTATCATAGTGCACCTAATTTAAGTTCCTCAGCTGCTCATCTGCAATGTGTCCCATTTTACCTTGGTATGGCTCAGAGCAAGTTCTGTGGTCCACCTCAGTTGACTGTGACAAGCCTTTCAGAAGCCCTTTGAGAAGCCTGGAATGAAGCAGGACAGAACTGCACCTGCCCAATGAGGGCATGCAGTGGAGGGATGCTCACTCTCCTGCTACTACACAAGGTTTGGGTTCCTAGCTGCACCTGTGACTTTGCTAAGAGTGTCAGTCATGCTTCATCGGAGATAACATGAACCAGGTCAGACCAGTTGCTGCTTGGCTCCACCTGTTTGATGCAAAATTTCATATAGGGTGTTATTGTCATCCATGGGTAATTATTTTTAAAGCTAAAAGGTACTAGGAAGTGTGATGTAGACTGAGCAAACACAGAGACTTTCAGGATCAGAACAAGGCACTTACTTATAGACTGGGCTGCTCATCTTGCTTTGATACTGAATTGAGAGACTGTAGCAGAGCTGCAATCTTTTGGCACCTTCTCCAGACTTTTAGAAAAAACATCCTTTCTGGAGCTGATCCCTGCCTTAAGTAATTTACAGTCCTCAGGAAAATGTTCAGATTTGTATTTGACAGTTAAGCCTACCATAATGTCCTGGTTCTGGCCAGGACAGAGCTGACTTCCCCAAGCAGCCAGCACAGGTGAGCTGAGTTGGCCTGGGCTGTTTTCCACACCACCAGACATCAATGAGCCCCCATAAAAGGGGTGGTTGGGTGGCTCACTTCATCTGGATACAAACAAGGTGTTTTGGAATGACTCAGCATGCATGGTCACCAAGTTTAATCTGTTACCTGAAAAAAGGCAGAGAGAAGGCTGAAAAATGGTAAAATAATTAAATTGGTCAGTCTGTCATCTGTGATTTTTTTTATTTTTTTTTTTTGTCTTGTAGTTCTCTCGTCTGTAATCATTGAGTTCAACCCCCCTGCCAAAAGGATAGGTTGCACAGGTCAGTGTCCAGGTGAGTCTTGAATGTCTCCAGAGAAGGAGACTCCACAACCCCCCTGGTCAGCCTGTTCCAGTGCTCATTCACCCTCACTGTGAAGAAGTTTTCATTGGTGCAGAACTTCCTGTGGTCCAGCTTGTGACCATTACCCCTTGTCCTGTCCCCACAGGCCACTGAAAAGAGGTTGGCCATCTCCCTTTGTCTCCCACACTTCAGATATTTATAAACATTGATCAGATCCCCTCTCAGTCTTCTCAAGACTGAACAGCCCCAGCTCACTCAGCCTTTCCTCATAGGGGAGATGCTCCAGGCCCTTCATCATCTTGGTGGCTACATCCAATCACCATTAATCTTCATAATTGAATTGTATTGCAGTAATTTTAGTTTGTAGTTTTAATAATTATGTCTTTTCACATTACTATATTGTTGTTATACTATTAGTGTTTCTTATCAGGCTTTTCTAGACATATTCCTTTCAGTATGTAAGTCTTATTCAACCTAGATGGTGATTTTATGCTTTGATAATTCTGTGTACACATAACTGATTAACATCTACACATTTTAATATTAAGGTTTTTAAGTATATTGGGTGACTGTTGGTTCCATCTAGGTCAAGGTTGTACAAAAAGGGGAGATTCCCTTTTGGTATAATCATTTTCACCCACCAATGACGTATCTCACATCTAGCATAGGCAAATGTGAACTGGGTTAAAGTGATTCTAAAGAGTGATAGAAAAACATCTCCAGGCTTTTAAATATTTTTTTCTTAGCTAACCTTTAAAGTTTGATTTCTTCAGATGCACATTGCAGAAGCAAGAGATTGTCCATCTCTGTGCTCCATAACCCTAGCAGAAATTTAAGGAGGATTAGTATGTATCTCGTAATGTTTGGAGTTCTTTTCACTCTTTCAGGACTAAGTTAGTCCAGTAAAGTGTTGAATTACTATTAAAATTCATTTGAGTTATCTGTTCACATAAAGACTGGCTTTAGGGTCTAAATGGTTCAGTTATCCAGTCACCAACAGAATTCAGCGAACAAATATTCTGACAGTCGTTTAAAGGAAAAGTTTTGAAGAAGTACATACCAAAAAGATCTGCTCCCAAATTATTCTCACTCATCCTGGACAAAATTGGTTCAGTGATTACATGTAGGTACTCAGAACTGTGATGCTACAGTGTATGGGGTACTTGTATCTGGTGGTCAGGTACTCAGATCTGTGATAAGAGTATCACATCCAAAGGGAGTGGTTGCTTGTATTTTATAACTCAAAGAATTTATAGAAAAACTCAGGAAGGATGACTGATTAGAATTTGAGGACCCCACAGAAAATTAGTATTTGATGATTCTGTGATTTAATTACATTGCCAAGTTAAAACTAGAATGAAAACATATTAACAGGGTTTTGATTTTACTTATGATGAGAGCATCATCTCACATTGTAGATCAAATTATGTACTATGCAATTCTTACAAATCATCCCAGCTAGTATTGAGCACCAGTTGGAAGTTAACTTCTCTAGACTTTTCCCAGAAGATGTGAAGTGATTATTTAATGCAATTCATGCTGCCTTTCATCAGTTGGTGAGACACCACAGCTCTCCCCCAGTGTTTAAAACAAGGTTATTGGGAAAGCAAGGCACCTTCATATTTATAACAAATTAGTATGAGGATTTACTGCAGCCCACAAGCTTGAAATGTTTTTTCTGTGATAGTTTACTAATATCAGGAAAGCTCATTGCTCAGCAACGCTGTTTGGTGTTGGCAATTCTCTCAGCTCTAGATAACTTCTCACTTCAGTGGGGTTAACTACTTCTGGATGTACTTGGGACCTGTATAGGAGGTAGCAAGTCACAAAGAGATAACTTTCCATCCCTTAGAAGTTCTTGAGAATTTATCTTCTGTGAAGTCGTCCATGTTGATCCTGAAGTCTTCTAGCACACCCATCACCCTGTATCAAACACATTTCTGAGCAGGGACCGGCCTATCTACCTACTTTTGCATGTTGTGTGATGTGTAATTCAGTTTTGGGTAGTGTTTGAATAATTTTTATTATAAATGGGAACATTAAGGTAGAGCCCTCCTTTTCTAGCACATCAGTTGTAAGGCTCTCCTTAAGGAAGTAATATTTTTGAATAAAACTCCCTTAAAATCCAGCAAGAATTTTTCTATTTTTTGTAGCCTGCTTCACTACTGAAAGAGATATGAAGGGATTATTATTCTTTTTATCTACTGTTCCTTCATTATGATTCAACTTCTAATACTTTTAGTGATGCCAATCCAGTGGAGTCACTCAGAATAAGGTACTTAGCTAAAGAGAAGAGAACCAAATGTAAAGTTCTACTTGCATTGTATTTTAATGCCATTTATTATGTCAGTGAGTTTAAGACTTCAAGCTTGAAGACCTGTATTTTGTAATTTTCACATAATAATAGTGCAATTGCTGATAACTATCTGATTAGTAATAGATTGTACTTGTCTCTACAGCAGCAACTTGCAGACTTACTGTAAGAGTCTATGCTACGCATTTGAAACAGATACAGTCACTGGCTGGATTCAATAAAGTTAGACTGATTTACAGCAGGTAAGATTGGAAATTCATGTCTTAAACAAAATAAATGTATTACTGCAGTTATGTTTTAGTTTGTATCAAAACAAATTCAAAGTGAGTTAATTTTTCATTATTTCTGTGATAAAGCACTCTTGTGTTCAGCACATATTCTGATTGAAATTAAATTCTAAAATAGGAACTGAAGAATGATATAAAAGAAAATTTTAAATCTCCAGTGAAGTATTTTAAGGTTTATGAACACTATGTGTATTGATCTAAATTTCAAGATGTAAATTAGTTAACTACAGTGCAAAACACTAAAAAGAATTAGGCAACCTTGGGTAACAAATTGCCATTTGTTTCTTGCTCTCATCAGATATCTAGCATGAAATGATTTGGTTTATACTTTTGAAAAGTTAGAAATTATTCTAAGGGAAGATAATTTAATACCATACAAAATGGATTTCACAGATTAATAGGAAAGCATGGAATAAAGATTCTAATGATTGCTGTTTCCACAGCCCTGTAGATGGTTGTGGTAAATGAATTGTAATTAATCATGATGAATTTTGTTATACGGTTTAAAGATTACATGAAGTGGTGGGATAGAAGCTCTACCTTAAGGCCTTTGATTTTGTATTTCTGAATATTGATAGTGTTAATTAAAGCTGGTGGTTATTAACAAAATATGAAGTCATTCTTTATGAGATAATTTGGACAAAACCTTAACTGGTTGCATAATTACTGAAATGCTATGCCTTTAGACAGACTGTTTATTTTTTTAGTTCTTGATTCTGTCAGAAATTAAAGAATACATTAATTTAATAGCATCAGCTTTTGGAATGACTGAATTATTTTCTGTATGCTTATAAAATAATTTTATATATTGATTTCTGAAAGATAAGTTTAAAGAGAGAGACATAGATGGTCTACGTATTCTAGTACCTCACTAGATTTCCTGTTTTTCAATCTTAATGTAGCTTTTAATAACCTTATATTTCATTTTTCTCAATCCATTGAATGACTGTAATTGTCAGAGCAGAACTCTGCATGTTTAAAAATGGATGATGAAGTCAATAGAAGGATATTAATTTATACAAGCTGTTAAATGCTCTTGAAAATAATTAAGTGGTTTCATATCACGCACTTGATGTGATATGTGGCCTGGTTTATGTGGGTTTGGTTGTTATTTTGCAAGCATGTGTTCTCTTTAATTGTACTTCCTTTAACTTCAGTCTAGTACAGGAGGGTTTGTGCTGAGGTGTTGTTATGTTTGTGCTACTATTTTTAGGTTTTTAAGCTTCTTGGTGTGGCAGCACATGTATTGATGTAGCCTGCACTGTGGATTTGTGTTTGCCCTTATTTGTCTCTTCTCTGGACGGGAGGTTTCTGTTCGATGTGGTGATCACTAGATTTCCTCCTCAGAAGGACCCCTGGAAGGGGCTGACAGGAGGAGGACATGGATGGACCCCCCAGGTCTGCTTGGTGCCCCTCTCTGGCTTTGCCACTCCCTCGTCAAAGGGATGACTTACACAGGGAATAAACTTTTATCCTATTTTCTTGTGATACAGGACAGCCAGTAAACAGCTTCTTTGGTTTGCTTTTGAATACTGCTGTTTCTTCAGTCAGGTTTTTTTTTTTCTTAGTATACTGAAATTTTACTCTCTGTACTGGGAATGCTGTCAGAATTTTAAGTTGTGAGCCAATATTGGAATTAAATCAGGTTTTAATGAAGTGCTACCTCTGCCTGCTGGCTTTAGAAGGTCCCTCAACACTCATTTGCAAGTGGCCAGACAACACAGAGTATACTATGAAGAAAAGTAACTAATTTATAGCATCTTTTCTGACAATGACTTAATGATAACAGTACAGGAAGGCATCAATTTTGTATGCCAGCTAAATCAGTGTCATGTTCCACGTGGCTTCAGAAAAAAAAAAGAGCATTGCAATTTTAATCTTAACCTTTTTGAATTTGAAGTTAAGAAAACATTTATTATTTTTAAACTGTGAAGAAAACAGTGATGAGGAGCAGAGAAAAACCTTTAAAGGGCCACACCAAATGAGAGTTATGAGGCAGGGTGGCAAAGCACAAAGTCATTTTAAGCCCCAGGAATGTGGGAGTGGGATGTTGCAATCGGCACAGCGTGCGAAGTATAAAGGCATTACCACACCGGTTAGGCCTAATAAGTTTAACTGGAGTATTTCATAATGTGAGTCCAACCCAGCTTCTGGTTAAGTCAGCTGAAGTTGCTGCCACTGTTTTCGAAAAGCAAGGCTAGAAGCCAGCAGTGCAGCACTGATTTCAGGGGGTGTGTACCTGTGGCTTGTGTTTGAGGGGCAAACAAAGGTCTGAAAGAGATGTCAGACTCCAAAAATATTTGAGAGATCTGCTACTGGTCAGGCAGTAAATGCTAAGTGTGAGGAACTGGAGGGTCAAAAGTTTTCAGACTCGTTTCTGTGTGGGCTTTCTACTCTGAAAACCAGTTGGGTGGTTTGTGAACACATCACTTGTAGGTGATTGCAGCTTGCAGGCCTTGGATTCTCATGGAGCTGTGCCTGTTTTGGGATTATTTAACAATTAAATCTTACAAAAAGAAATGGCTATTTAGGTATCCTTCTAGGCTGCATTTTAGCAACTATTAAAAAGAAGGGTAAAATCTTCCAGTGGCAAATAAGGGCTTTTAGGCTATTAATCCTCCTCAATGTCATGACAGGATGATTACAGTCAGTTTGTGTGTGCAGAGCAGATACTCGCTTCTAGGATGTGTTGGAGCACATTAGATGTGCTCTGCCCTGTGCATGTGTATGTCCTTGTCCTCACAATGTGAGAGAGGATGCTCTGAGCCTCTTTTATGGACACACTAGCTACGGACTGATTTGAGCAACAATAGTATATTCAAAAGAGGTGGCACTGATTATTCCTGTCATTTGCAATGTTAATGATATGCAATGTATGGAAACATTTTAAACAACTATTAGCTGCTTTCTGTTGCTACCAGCCAGCCTGCAGTTTATGTTGGTTGAGATTAATGTAAACCATCTAATGATCAAAGCTAGAATTATCAACAGTCACAGAGGTGAGAGCCAAGTGATGCCCTGGTAACCAAGGAGTTCACCACAGCCTTTGCCAGATTCATGAGAAACACCAGGCACAGTCTCAGCACGCTCTGTGAGTCATAGGCAATGTTGACAAGCTAGACTGACTCTGTGTCCAGGCAAAGGGAAGCTTTTGCTCCCCGCGCTCCAAGCATTCATTCGGGATGAGAACATGTAAGCAGTCGAGCAAGTCAAGGTTGGGAGCCAGCAGCTTTCAAAGTCCTCGAGGCTACTGGTATGAACAGCAGCCAGAGCCTGCATCAAGCATGATAAAAAGCAAGGAGTCTCCGGATAGATTGCTCCATTGCCTCTGGTTGCCAGAGACCTGGGTCCAGTGGTCTTGCTGACATCAGAGCCTGGCCCAAGAAGATGGAGAATTTGTCTGAGAAATCAAAGGCCATTCTCATCGCTGGCAGTTTCACAGGGCTCTGAAAAACCACCACTGTTGTTTCTCTGAAAGACTTCCTGCTGGTCTGGAAAACACGCTTCAAAGGGATTGTTTTTCATGGCCTTCATCTAGCTGCTGCTACTTCCTAAAGTAATAATTCTCCTTTTGCTATAAAATGTATAATTTACCAGGTTGGGTAAGTTAATACTTTTCCTTTTTTTAAAAATTTGCCATTTGTAAGAGAAAATGAAGTCAGTGAGTAAGTTAAAGGCCTTTCTAGCCTTTTTAATAAAACACTTTTTAATAATAAATGCAAGGGCATTCACTAGCATGAATATAGTGGAAGCAACACTTTGGGAGTTCTCAGTTTTGCCTCTGCAGATTTGCTCTGCTGCACCCTTTCTTCCAGTAGAATTTAATCATTGAAACTTTTCTTATATCCTGTAGTAATGCTTTACAAACTCCTGAAAACTAATAATCTATACTATTATTTCTTATGCACTGTATCCTTGTGTGCCCTTTAACATGTTTACAGAACTTTGTGTATGTGAGTCTGTATGACATACGTGAGTGAGATATTTACCTGGCACAATTTTTAATGCTATTGAAATGAGGTCATTGAAGGGATAAAAGAAGAGAGGAATTGTCCTCAGACAGCTACAGAATCTGCAGACATAGGGTGAGCCTTAGGTATGTGTTTCAAAATTTACACAATCCTTCTGTCCATCATGTAAATGGTGATTACAAGGAGCTCTGGGGCCCAACAAGAAGCAATTACAGCCCTCCCATTCTGCAAGGAGCACATGCAAGATTTCCATTCATGATGGCCAAAAAAGTCATGGCATGTTTGGTATTATAAGAGGAACTGATTTCTATGATTATTAAAACATTCTCCATGACCTGCCTATAAAGTAAACTGCTAACAATGAACAACTTCAGAACAGTATGCTGGAGCAAAAAGCAGGTGAACTCAGAGAAATTGTGGTCTTGGTTACTGGAACAGCACAGGGAACAAGCCCTGAGTTCTGAATGTCTGTGCTATAAACATTCACATAGCTCAAACTGATGCAATATGTATTGTTTAGGGAACTGATAAAGAAGAAGAATAATATGTCTTCAAAACCAATTGCTTTTTGTGCAGAATCAGGGTCTCATCTTACTACAGGGCTCCCTGAATAGGTCTTGTCCTGCTATAATTTTAGCTAGGTTGATGTCTGAATACCAGCATCTCTACCCACAGTTTCACTTGATTTGCAAAGACACTCAGATCCCTAATCATACATGATGATTCATTGAAATTATCAGACCAAGGATTGCTCTCAGGTTTTCAGGCTGGGGTCTGTGCTCCAGTGATGCTCTCATTACACACGGGGGTAAGACCCAACATGCACTACCCCTTGTCACAAAGAAACCTCCAGTGCCTCAGGGAGATAGAAACTGGAGTACCTTTCAGTCAGCTGGGAAGCAAACCAAATGGTGCACCACAGACCACCACAGTCTTTAAACCAGAGGAAAAAAACCAGCTTTCACTTCATCACTGAGCAGCACCACAAGTTCGTTATTGTCTTAAAATAGTATAATTTGCTTGTCTCATTAGTTAATCCCATTAGACTGATATACACATGCATTTTATCAGTAAAATGGAAAGTAAATTACTAGAAACATCACTTTTCCAGTTGCTTGTTTAGATTGCAATGTGGATCAATAGATGACTTGAAAATGCTCTGACTTCAGTGTAGTGCAAACTTGGTCTCTGAATTTCTGGTCTTCAGGTAAGAGGTTAGAAATGGTTGCCTCTCATCTGTGTTCAGATAAGATGTTAATGGTTGAAACTTAAGCTTTTGCCAAATGATGTGTTTTGGGAGGGTAAAATAAGTGTTTAAGTTGGTAGCACTGGGAAAACACTCAACTTTTATTACCAATTTGCATTACTGATGTTCATAGGAAGCTTTGCTTGAAGCAGGAGTACAAAATGCCAGGTGCTGCACGAATACCACATCAAGATAGTTGCCACTAATCTTCCTAAATTAGAGTAAGAGTGACTAAGTCAGCAATTCTCACCTCTGGAGTTTGCATTAACTCAAAGCTCCATGCCTGAGACACGATGGCACTCCATGGGGTTCAGAGCCTGTGAGATGCTGGGACTGCCACGGAGGTATCATTTATTAATACTGGCATTTCCAGATCAATTTGCTAGCTGTCTGAAGGGAAAATAATTTAAAATGTCTACTTAAAATAATTTGCAAGTAGTTTTTATTATCAGATATTAATTTCAAAGTGGTATCTAAGGGCCTGAAGTACTGAAACACTTAATGAGGGTTTAGAAATGATAATAAAATATAACAGGCATGTATCGAGTGAGACACTCTTGTGAATTGAACTTGATGGTTTGGGTCTTGAAATGTGCTCAGAGTTTCCTGTGAAGCTAACAAGTATGATTACTGTTGTAAAACACCTGCACAGAGCAAGCATTTTGCTACTTAGAACAGGATCAACAACCACCAGTACATATTTTATGCAGAAGAAAAAAAGCTCATGTTAATACAGAGCGTCAGGAAATTGAGGGCAATTTTTCATCACTTTTAAACTCCATTTTATAGCGTCATTTCCATCATCCTTATTGCCAGTTACTTACATCATAGCAGCACCTAGAGGCTACTGTTACAGCAGCATGAAAGGGAAAGATCTTGGTCCCAGTGCAGCCAACTGCTGAAATAAAAAGGGATAGAGGAAGCAGAGACCTGCAGGGATGAACCCAGCAAAATATAAGATGTTGACAGCAGTCATTGCTGCCTTCTTCATTACTTGTTAGGAGTTGATGGGAAAAACTATGCTGTGGAGTCTCCTAGAAGGATTTCACAGAATGTTAAGGGTTGGAAGTGACCTCAAAGGATCATCAAGTCCAATCCCGCTGCTATAGCCAGACCTAGATCAGCTCACTCAAGAATATGTCCAGGCATATAAAGGAATCAGAGATGACAAATGGCCTGGTATCTTTGCCCTTTTGTATTTAGTGTTTCATGACATTTAAATTCTAGTTTATACCTATGTTGTCACATATGAAAAGTTAGAGCTGGTTGAATTGTTTGAGAACTAGAATTAAGCCTTACATTAGATGAGCTATACTCCCCTGCTCCCCATGACTGAATGATAAAACTGATGTCTTATTTCCTTGAAGAAATTGCTCTATGAGAAACAGTATGTTCAAAGAAAAAGTCACCCCTAAATACCTTTACGCCAGTGAAGCAGATCCTGTTTGAAAACAAAATGGCGTTCTTCAGTGGAGTTCTTATTTGAAAGAAAATAAACCAAAAGCTGGGGGTGTTGGCCAGTGGATACAAACTTGAGGTCTTTGAAGTAGCATTCACAAGTGTACCCATACTGGTGACATGTACAACCACATTTCTATCAAGTAGAAAATTCCAATTTATGTTATTTGAATTCTCCAGGGATGTGAAAAACTCTATGTACCTTCAGTTCAACAGGAATAAATCAGGCCCTGAGTAATATGTTTGTCAAATATATCTGATTTCTTATATTTGCCTGAGTATTTTCTGAGAAGCACTAGTATGAATCATTTGGTTAAAATAATTGAATTGAAGTTGGAGGCAACTGTGTTAAAGGATTTTCGTTATTGGTTGAGGTAGTTTCCCAGGAAACGTGAGAAGAATCTTTCTTACTGAAGTCTTTTAAAAATTGTTATTACTGTTTATTTGTACTATTTAATTTGTTACAATTAATGATAATATATACTGATTGGAGGAGTATTTATTTTCACTGGTTCTGGCATAGTTACAGCTAGGAGCCAGAGTTATGGTTTACATTTCAAAGTGTGACAGAGAGGTGGATGACAGCTGATACTCATGAATATCTTCCAGTGAGAGTCTGCAGGGTTAGCTGTTGGTTTGTTTTGTTTTGTCTTGTTTTGTTTTGTTTTTTCCACTGATGACTTTTGTTTACAGCTGGTTACCTGAGGGAAGTAAATTAACATAACTTTTTCTCTCCTTTGTTTCACAACTTTGTTATGTTTTTGAACTGTCCCCGTCACTGCTGAGCCTTGATTTGTTTGTTTTGCTCTCCTGCAGTACACCTCCTCCTCCTAAGCCACTCCTAGTCCTACAACTTGAACTCAGTGTCTGCCCTCATCACCTCTCTCCTTCCCACACATGACCTGCAAGACATTCCTCTGCCTGTGTTCATAGGGAAGTGTCATAAGCATGCTCTCTGCTCTTCTCAGTGTCTCTGTAGCCTCACTACAGGAGCATCCCTTGTGGTCCCTTTGTCAAACAGTTTTGCTACCTGCTTGTGACTGAAATGAGATTAATTTTTTTTAATTTAGCTCTTCTGTGATGCCATGTAATGTGTCTGTGCCATGAGTGCACTCCCAGTTGCCATACATGAATATGAACACTCTGAATTTATAGGTGATAATTTTTATATATAGACTATGCCTGTGCCTACCAATCCATGCCTTGCATCAAGTTCTAGCAGAAGTCTTCTCAGTGATGGCCAGTGATAGGACAAGGGACAATGGGTCTCAGCTGGAACATAGGAAGTTCCATCTGAATGTAAGGAAAAACTATTTCACTGTGAGGGTGATGGAGCCCTGGGATAGGCTGCCCAGAGAGGTTGTGGGGTCTCCTTCTCTGGAGACATTCAAGACCAGTCTGGACGTGATCTTGTGTGATCTAGTCTAGGTGATCCTGCTCAGGCAGGGGGGTTGGACTGGATGGTCTTTCAGGGACGCTTCCAACTCCTAACATTTTGTAAATTCTGTGAATCTGTGAACATTCTAGCTGCCCTTGTGCCTGTGGGGTGGCATCCAGGGACCTGTTTTAAAGTCTCTGAAACTCAATGGAAAATGCTGCAATGAGATGTGGGAATTAAGCCACCACCAGAGAGGTAAATTTAAACCATTTTGGTGAGCGTACAGAACATGTAGTGTGTTCCTCTGAACTTGGTGGTGATGCTCTCTAGTGGAAAAAGTTGAAAAGTCCATTAGCCTGAGCATCTGAAAGATGCCTATAGAAACTCTGGTGCTGATGACACAGGTAGGTAAGGCAAACAAACTGAAAAGAGCCTTAAAATAAGTGAGCAAATTAATAAACCTCAGAATGAAAAAAATCTTTCTGTAGGAGCCAAAAAGGGATTAAGGGATTAGAAGAAGGACTAGAAGCTGTTTATATTTTGGTTTCCTTGTGTGTTTAGCTTCTAAGTATTAAGGAAGCATTAAGATACATAATATGTATTTGAGTAGAGAAGTACAGCCGTGAATATGAGGCAAGGTTCAGTTATATTTCTTTTTTGGAAGGTAATTTCTGAAAATTTTATCCACTTTTTGATATTTATTATTACACTTAGCTTAACAGCTTCTCCAAGGTGAAGTGTTTCTGGTGAAAGCAAAAAGGTCTGCAGATTTTCTAATGAGTATCACAACTATTACTGTCTATCCTAGACAATTCTCTCATGAGGCACAAGTTCATACTACCACCTAGTGCAATTCATGTTTCAGTGCAATAGCATTATACAGTATGATGTCTTTATTATTAATCCCTCTAAATAATTAATCTAGTTGATGAATTTATTGACTATAGTAATAATTCTGTATTAATGGAAGAAATAGACCATGATTATTCTCCTACCTTTAATTCCTCTGTAAATGGTACACTGACTTCCATGTTTATCTGTTTTCCCACACATATGCAGTAATCTGAAGACAGTAATCATTCCTCTAACACAGTACTACACACAGCATCACAGAACATTAGGAGTTGGAAGGGACCTTGAAAGATCATCTAGTCCAACCCCCCTGCAGGTGGTGCAGGATCACCTAGATTAAATCACACCTAGATTAAATCATCCAGATTGGTCTTGAATGTCTCGAGAGAAGGAGACTCCACAACCTCTCTGGGCACCCTGTCCCAGGGCTCTGTCAACCACACAATGAAAAAGTTTTTCCTTACACTCAGATGGAACTTCCTGTGTTCCAGATGGACCCATTGTCCCTTGTCCTATCACTGGCCATCACTGAGAAGTGCCTGGATCCATCCTCCTGACACTCACCCTTTACATATTTATAAACATTAATGAGGTCACCCCTCAGTCTCCTCTTCTCCAAGCTGAAGAGACCCAGCTCCCTCAGCCTGTCCTCATCAGGAAGGTGTTCCACTCCCTTACACCGGTTTTACTCTATTATGCTCACGCTGCAGGCAGGAGTGGCTGGGGTTCTACCTTAGGAGTGAAAGATTAAGCTTGATGGTTGTACAGCTCCAGGTGAACTTTCTTTAACATTTCAAACAGTGCTCCCAGATTTCACGTGGAGCCTGCAGGAAGATTAATGTTACGGCTATTTAGAACAATGCAGAAAAGGTGAAGAGCTTCAACATATAATTTCCATGTTGTGTTTGGAGAGAAGCATGCTTATGTTTTCTTCTCTAAATTCATTAATAAGCGAAGAAGTTAGGTGTCTGTTAGGGATAAGGTTTTTTTACGATGACCAAGTCTGGATCATTCAACCTGAAAGTCCGTAAAGAAAATACCTTTGGCTGAGGCACTTCATGTACACTAACCAACATTGGAAATGAATTTTGAAGTGCTGGGGAATTAGGAGAAGCAGGAAAGCTGTGAATAACTTACAAGCATTTGAAAAGGACTCTTAGCTGTGTGGCCTGTTAACCCACCTTGAGCTCCAGGTGAAGGAGCTGGAAAGGGCAAAGGATTTCGGTGATAAAGAATTAAATGACAGGAATACAATTAATGCAAGTCAAGATAACTTTATAGGAAATAGGTTTGATTTAACTTTTCAAGAGATTTCAGATGTAATCAGACTGTGTACATATCATATGCTTTAGCTTCTGGAAGGTGTTGAGCTAGCAAAATATACTACTGGAAATTTAAAATAACTGTCACATTATTAGCAATGAATTAAAATCTGAAACTGATGGCTTTGAGAAATAATCATCCAGTGAGGCTGTTTAAAACTGTGTCTTCCAAAGTAGGGTGCTCAAACCAAAGTGATGATTTTATATTTCATGCATAACCTGGGCTTAAATATGAAATCACCACTAATAAAATGCACAGGTGACACTGAGGCTGACAACATGATAGGTAATGATGCTGAAGTCACAGAAAATAGCAGGTAAGCAGATCCCAACTAATTAGCCACTGTTTTGGTATACTTACATGCAAACTGCATATCTGTAAAAACCCCAACCCAACAGTTTCTAAGTGTGGAGGCGAGGACAGTATCCTTGAAAACAGCAACTTTGAAAAGTGCTTATAAATCATCTTGAACAACTGCATCAACAGACACTTCAAATGTGATGTCTGAGGTAAAAAGGATTAACAAGAACTTGTAAATCTATGCGTAGGAGTAGGAAGGCAATTTTATGTTTATATAAGCACTGATGAAACTAGTACTTGAATATTCGCTTACAAGTCAGGTGTCAGTGTTTCTAACAATGCAAGAAATGGAGAAAGTGTAAGAAAAAAGCCATAAAGATTATCTGAGTGCTGGAAAAATGTCTTACTGTGAAAGATGGAAAGAATGCCATTTGTTAAGCTTATAAAAAAAAAGAGTCTGAAAGTTACCTTGATTTTAACACATAAGTACTGATACAAGCAGAATATATTACATATTAAAAGGCTTTTTAATCTTGGAGAAGAAAGTGCAAGAAACAACAGGGACTAGAAGCTGCATGCAGCACATCCATCCTATCAATTAGACATAGATTAGTGTACCAATTTGTCAGCAGAACGAGTGTAGTGCATCTCCCCTCTTGAAATCCTCAAACTGAAGCTGAGTTCCTTTCCAAAAGATGTATTTTAGCCTGGCTATATTAATAGTCTCAGTCACATGATATACTGCTCTCTCCTTTGTGTATAGTACAGTATATCCTCACACTGCATAGTATTTATTCATTTATTGCACAGAAATAAATGTCCTAAGAGACCATAGAAGTATTTTTAAATATAATGTGTGCAATAATTATGTATAAAACCTAGGAAAAATTAAGCATGTAGCAGTAGCAAAAACTGCTGCCTGATCACAGTTATAAACTGAAAATTGTCCACGAGAGGGAACATTTTATTAATATGACAGTAACCACTAGATGGCACCGAAGCATCCCTTTGCAAATGCTCTCACTTGAACTAATAGCTTGATTATCCATATTTTTAATCAAGACTGAAATTTATGAACCATAGTACAAAGAATCCAAAGAACCTAAAATTCTGATATTATATAGGATCAATCTTTTTGTTTCTGTTTATTGTATGAAGTACATGGATTACTGCTTAGTATATGATTACCTGAATAGTGTGGGATAGATGAGTGGATGGTGAGGTGGGTTGAGAACTGGCTGCTGGGCTGGGCCCAGAGGGTGGTGATCAGTGGAGCAGAGTCCAGCTGGAGACCTGTGACTAGTGGTGTTCCACAGGGGTTGGTGTTGTGTCCGGTCTTGTTTAACATCTTCATCGATGACCTTGATGAG
>VXBZ01006784.1:38538-73417 GCA_013399135.1 Heliornis fulica
GACTGAGAGGGGATCTGATCAATGTTTATAATATCTGAAGTGTGGGAGACAAAGAGAGATGGCCAACCTCTTCTCAGTGGCCTGTGGGGACAGGACAAGGGGCAATGGTCACAAGTTGGACCACAGGAGGTTCCACACTAAAGTGAGAAAACTTTTTCACGGAGAGGGTGAAGGAGCACTGGAACAGGCTGCCCAGGGGGGTTGTGGACTCTCCTTCTCTGGAGATATTCAAGAACCTCCTGGATGCTGACCTGTGTGACCTGCTCTAGGGAACCTGCTTTGGCAGGGAGAGATGATCTCTCGAGGTCTCTTCTAACCCCTACAATTCTGTGATTCTGTTATTATATTTATGTACTTATATGTTCAGACACTTTGTTGAAGGAAACTTAATTGGTACCAAATTATATCAAATGTTCTTTTAAATACAGGTTGAGCACAATTTCAATCCATACTTTGATTGTGGGTGGACCTTGTTCTCTTCCTGCTAGAGTAAATTCAGTTAAATTACAGCAATTCTCTATTTTAAAGTGAAATAGGGGCTATTTCTCTCTCACTTGTACCTGGTATCAAGACCATTTGGAAGCTTATTAGTAGACAATAACTGGAATTATTTTTTCAGGTAAACCCAAGAAATATACCATGTATTTATGGAGATTTTTTTTCTGGTATTTCAGATCTTTAATATATTATTTCTGTTTAAAATTCATCACTCTCAAGCTATTTCTTCCAAACAAGTTCATGTTGTGTTTACGTGCTCAAGACATTAAGTGGAAGGAAAGGGATCAGCTCCCGCTTCACATTTCCAAAAAAAGTTTCTTAAGTTCCTCAGCTGCTCAGGCTGCCAGGCTTGTGTTCACTGAATCAATCATAGGAGTCACAAAAGTTGATAATACCTGTGAAATATTGTACTGAAGGAGTATAGAAGCCATATAGTTTAGCATAATGATTCAATATTTTAAAAAGCTGCAAGTGATGTTGTATTATGTATTCTGATACAATTTTAGTCAAAAGGTAAATGAAGTACAAGATTTCTGCTGATGACAGTCATGTACTGAGAAGTGTTCAAAACCTACGTGTATCAGCAGCATGCCTGGAGGTGTCTCTGAACAGATGGATGTGCCTTAAGCTTGGTCATCCAGGGAGTTCCTGCGTGGAACACAGAGTCTGTGGCTGGTATTGACAGTTTGGGGCTTTAGGAGGTTTATCAGTGAGCCTGGTAAGCACTTCCCTTCTGCAGGTGAAGGTGTTAGTAAATATAATTGGTTTTCAGCACAGGGTGTAGATGCTTTGCTACACAAAGAGCTATTAACATCAGGTGGTATCCAGAAAAAATATATATATAAATCTAGACACTTGATAAATTCAGATCCCCAAAAATTCCCCAAATGAACAAACAAATAATTACAAAAGTCATTTGGGTAAGGGGCTGACAAACCCTAGCAGGCACAATAAGAATTATGGGAATTTGGAAGGCTGGGCTACCACTAGAATACATAAACACTGCATGTCAGCTGCAATCAGTAAAAGAAGCTGAGCTACTTTTTACTTAAGTACTTTATTGACAAGCAAGGCAGGGATCGTTAGACATTGAATCTGATCATTCAGTAGTATCACACTTAATTTCAGAGGAGAGGACTGGAACTGTTTTGCTAGTCCTCTTTACCCAGTATCTGTTTATTGCACTGTCATCCTTGGAAATGGGTGTGCAGCATAACTACAAAACCTGATATCTTTTTCCTGGTAACTATCTGGAGGTGTTTACTCTTACTTTTTAGTAAGCTTCAGGACTAAGCTATGGTTATGTTCAGGACAGGTCCCTTTTTATTACTTCAGCTCAGTGGTAAAATCCTTTCTCACGTTTCCATCACTAATTAAACTGAAGGTTATTGTGGCAAGCTGGTTGGCTCACTCTATACCATGCTATGTCATAAGTGAATTTATTTATTAATTCATAACACCACTGTGTGTGTTTTCATGGCAATTTGGCAATGGTTTGAGAATTTTAAAGAAAATCCACAAAATACAAACTTTTGCTCAATTTAATTTTGAAATATTCTATTGGTCCCAATTTACATTATTCATGAGTCAGAGGTGAAAATTATATTTGTATGCTTGGAGAAATTAGTATGTTTTACATTCACCTTTCAACAGCTGGTTTAGTCTGGCATTGTATTTTTTTTTTCAGAGCTGTTGAGGGGTTTGTTTAGCCTGATAGGATTTGTATTGATTTCTGTTTCACTTTCTTTTTGGTGAGCTTTATGCCAGTTTAGTGGTTGTATTGATTCTGAGAGCTCCAGACATTTGAGTTATTACACATTTTGCTATATTTATGCTGTAATTCTACTACAATAATCAAGAACTTAGACCTTCACAGCTGCTTAAAGGAAAACACCCCCCTCCAACAACCAACACAACCAAACAACCCCTCCAAAAAGCCCACCAAAAACTGAAGGTGCAACTAGTTTCCTAGAATCTGAAGTATCTCTGAAAAAGGGCTTACCATTTCTCTTTTCCCAAGGTGTTTTTTAAGGTGACTTAGGGACATTATATTACTATTTGATAGTTATTGGATGCTATTGCCCATTCCACTTAGCTGAAATATATATATATAGAATGCTGGTATAAGCCAATGAGTTCTGTTTTGTGTCGTAATAGAGTATTTAATCTGTGTGGACTGTACAGCTATGTAAATGATAAAAAAGATTTAAGGGTTCTTGTAAATAAAAGCAACTATAAGTGGATATACCCTAAGTTCAAAAGCAAGTTTATTCTGGTTAATCAATACAATTAACATAAGTAAGCTTCCTTAAATAAGTAAAAAGATCAGAATAAACTTGGCCATCCTAGCAAATCCCAAATTCTATCTGTTTCCAGAACTTAAAGCCAGAAATAGCACCACTTTAGCTGTGCACACTCTGATATGCAAATGACTTTGCAATATGCCCTGGATTTGATCAAAGCCCACAAGCAGTAGCTGCCTAACTATAAGAGAGTCAGATGGTCCTGTAGAAGTCAAAGACACTAAGTTCTTTAAAATTAGGCACAGCCAAAGATCTCTCTTAGGGAAGCCGCCCCCACTCCCACTTACAAGGATGTCAGCTTCAACAGCACTGGTTATTAAGAACGATAATTGCAATCTCTTGGCATTGTCCTAGTTAACACAGTGGATCAGAATACCCTTTGACACCAGTGCTGAAGATCAAACCTCAGCAGACTTCAAGCTGCAGCTGTGTCCCAAGAGGTAAAAACTTTTATCATAGACAGAATTTAGTCAGCTTCCAAAAGTGATTTATTCATCCCATCTTAATAAAACATCTTTTGTGGGTTTATGCATGACAGACATAGTCTGTAACTTGGAGACCTCTAGGTGCACAACACCTGGTCAAAGACAATCATCCAGCCCAACCCCCCAGGCAGGAGGACTACCATGCAGTATTGCTAGAGTCGAAATGTTTCAGAGAACAGTAAGGTATATACTAAATAGTTACATCCTGTTAAGTATTTATTGATGATAAGAGCAGTCTTTATTTCAAATAATAGAGCTGGTATCTGCTAGAGAATAGACCTGGTAATATAAAACTTGGATATATTTATATTGGACTGTGTACTACTGTCCACTCATTGGCAACAAATAGGATGCTAGAGATGAATAGGTGTTGAATTTGAGGATAAAACATAAAAAAAAAAATCCATCACTTAAATGAATAAAATTTTACTTTAATCAAAAGTAAAGGCAGATATAAACTATGGTTTAATCAGACAAAGAACAAACAAGCAAACCTGAATAAAACCCAATAAAGCCTGAGTTAAATGGTTTTAAAATACTCAAAAGCTAGCTTCTGTGATGTTCCATATCATATTAGTCACTTGCCTGAAGACTTTTTTTGTGATAGATTCTGGAAAAGAGAAAGAATTGAATTATAAAAAACAAATTCTAAGGAGTTCACTGTGTTCTTCACAAGAAGTTTTTAAACATTGAGCTGTGTTTTTCATTTCTGAGAGTTGACAATCATGATAAAATTAACGGATAAAGTACAATGAAGTTATACTCCTCCAACAGAAACTTAAAACTTCGTAAAAGTGAGTAATACAGATTTCCCATTGCTCTTAATTCTGCTATTGATGCTAGTGGCAGCTGCATCTTCATACAGCTCAATGAAGGCTCTGAAACAAACCTAATATCTCTTTATTTCAAAAAAATGAGACTTCAAAATATTATTTTTCTCTTTGTATTGTTATATAAACAATCAAGGAATTTGAAGTTAGGACTGACATTTAGAAAAAAACCCTCACTTCAGTAAGTTTTTGTAAAGAATTTGTGAGTGGACAAAATAAAATATTACATAAAAGGATGTTATTATAGTCTTGTTTCTCCATATTCCCATTTTCCTTTTAACTGACAGCTTGTGGTAAAGGTTAATTTAGCTCCTAAATGTATAATCTTTTGCAGCTTTCAAGAAACAAATGATTACCACTATTCTCCCAAATAGGTCTTTCTTGTGCTAAAAAATATATCTTTAAATTCTTTCCTGTGCTTCCCTTTTCTGTGAGAAAAGGTAATTTTTTAACATTTGGAAATAAAGGGTAAAACAAATGAGAATTAGAGAGTACATGCAATGCAGGGAAGTTTGCTGTGCATATGGTACAAAAATCTGTTTTAAAAGCACTGCTAATTGTCTTAAACTACATCTTTAATATTTATCAAATCTTAAAATATCTATAATGAAAATTGCATACCATTTGCAGAATTTCAATTTCTGTTCGAAGAGTCTCACAGATACTTTCCCAATCATCATCTTTGCAATTTTCCAATTCTTTCTTAAGCCTGTGTCCAAAACCAAATAAATATTCAGATCAGAGTGCTTTGGTAACTAATTTTTTTCAGCTATGGTCCAAACTGTCAATTTGATTTATGTGAGAAAACCCTCATCGATCTATTTGCATGATCAGGTATTAAGTTTGCTAGTTCTGTAACTGGCAGTCCAATATGCTTCCCTCCTGCAATATCATTGGATTTCATTCAGCACTGGCAGTTGTGATGGCAATGAGGTACTTCAGAAAATGACATTCTGGGGCTTTGCAAAGTGTGTCTTGACTAAGTACTCTGTTAGACAAATTTCTGGACTGTGTTGTTTTCATAAACCATGAAAGATTTATGGCCTCATTAGTCATCATTTTCCTTATTTAAACATGTGAATTTGAATGTTGATACTTAGGAAGTACCATATGTTACTGTTCTTACTTTCCCTTGTGTCTATTTGTAGGCACTGGTGGAGACATTGTTGGGTTAGATGGGTCTTCTGCCTGACCCTGTGCACTCATTTCTGTGCACAGGAATCATTTCTCCAGACCCTTCCACAGACTCCTGCTGCTGTTTCCTCCCCACTGATCCTATTACTCTTCAGCACTTGCTGTTTCATGATAGTGTCAGCCAGGAATTCTCCAACTTTTCTACAATAAGTTCTACTTATAGTGATCTTTTGTATTCTAAAGGATATCGACTTTCCTCCATTCTTTCAAGATTGTATCATAATTCCAATGGCACTAGTAGCAATTATCTGTAAAAACAATATTTTAAATTATTTGCAATGTAAAATATTAGTGGTGTAACATTAAAATCTGTAACAAAATCAGACAACACCATACAGAGGACTACTTCAGGATCTGCAATAAGTGATCAGCAAAAAGAATTGCAGTAGGCAGTTTGGTTTTCCTAAACAGGTAGATATTCATAACACCAATGCTTGCTGGGATAGAACTTTCTTTTGTGTCTTTGAGCCATAAGGCAGCCTTTACAAACAGCTCTTGGATAGTTTTTATCAGAAGTGTGGAAATGATTAACAAAACAAATCTTCACAACAGGATCCTCTGTTGCTGCAGCTCCTGAATCATAATCACTGTAGCTCCGTTCCAGATATTCTCACAGAATGAAAATAAGCAAAGAACTTGAAATACCTAATGCTGTTTACAAACAAGGCTCACACACCCAGAGTTGTGAGAACAAAAGAAGAGCTATTTAATTGGGAAAAACCCTCTATAGAAAAAGTCTTTCCAAGGGAGAATCAATGCTTGGGAAATGTGTAAGATATTAGAACTGCTAAAAGGAAACACCTAAACTTTGCACATCAATGACTAGTGGTTTAAATTAATACTCAGTAGGCCAAGAGAAATCTATGCTGCTTTTAGTAGTCTGACTAATACAAGGTGATGAAATTATAGTCTTCCATGGCTGTCATAAGAAGAGCATAATGAGAAAGCTGAAGTTGTTTACCCTTAATACAGTTTTAGCAAGCAATGTGAATTACCTGTGGGACATACAGACAGACTGAAATAAAGAGGAAAAATATATATTCTACTTCTCATTATATAGCTGAAGTGATGTATCAAAGCAGGACCCTGTTTATTCTGAAGTTGAAAGAGGAAGTAGCAACCATTCTTACATAGATGATGCACCTCTTTAGCTGTCCTACTGCAGATTGTTTTCTATGCAAGAAAACAGTCTTATTAAAAGTGAAAGATACATCTTTATATGAGAGGAACAACATAGTCATCATATGGCATTAGAATAATAACAAAAGACCGGACCAGATATTAGTTTGTTGTTCCCGTGGAAAATGTAAATATCTTGCCATCAGTATGGAAACAGCCCAAGTTCTGTGTGTATTACAAAGAAGTAAATGCCTCTTCTTTCAGAAATATTTCTCCTGCATTCATAATACATACAAGGATTTGAACAAAAGAAATTATGAACCATGCTTTAAGAAATGAAATAGTCACTGTACTGTAGTACATTGCTAGTTTACAGACCGTTTTCACTGAAAATTCAATTCAAGATCTAAGATCAGCTACTGATCTTGATTAAAGCAGCTTAACTTCACTGCCTTGCCTTTTTTCCTCTGCGTTCTTTGTTAGTGTGATATTAGACCCCTAATTTGCTTAAAACAAAAGCCCTACTTTGCCTAATTTACTTTACACAGTGCTCTCTCATTGTCTTCTGCATTGTAAAATTGATGCAGAGTATGTTTGCTAGTTGTCAGCTAAGAATGAAAGCAGTCCATGTTAGTTGTACATTAAAGATAGAACAACCAGAAGATAAGCAGTAGGAGTTGCTTATCTGTGTCTTGGGATTGTGAACTAATTACTATTGATGATATGCTTTGAAACTGTAACATTCTACATATAGATTTTAAAATTTTATTAAAAATATTTTCTAAAACTTAAATATGGTGACAGCACACCTTACATATCATGGGGTAGTGATGATAAAAGGCATTCATTCAAATGTGGCATTTAATTTTTACACCAATCAATTGATTCTGTTTTCAGGTCTTCCCTCTTTCTTATTTAGAAGCTAGATAATTGCAGTATGTGCCAGGAATATTAGACTCGGAAAACAAGGGCTGTCTGTTAGGTTACAGTCTACACAATTAATCCATCGGAGACGCCTGAGTAGCTGAATAAATGATGAAGTTTTACCAGAAGGAATGTGAAACAATGGAACTGTTAAAAAATAATGCTTAACCTGGAAGGAGATTTACTTTTTCATTTTACATTTAAGATAAGCAGGATATTCATATTCATCTTCCCACTATCAGATTGAATGTGCAAACCAATTATTCAAACTACACTGTCTAGATGGAGGGCAGGTTTTCTGTCACCTTCAGAAATGGAAAGAGATGTACCTTTTTCCAGAACAATGATTAATGACAATTACACCTTCCTTATGACTATGATAAAAAGTAAATTTCTAGGAAAAAAAACAACAAACAAACCTGAAAAATCACATTAGTGTTTGGCTCTCCATAGTTTTTGTTTTTGTTTTATTTTTTAGCATTTTGTTCCCATTGATTGCAATAATCTGTGTCTTTAAAGAGTCATTGCACTGGATTAACTGAGTGTTGGTAAGTTATAGCATCACAAGTAATGGACTGTAACAAACCTCCAGAGTTGAAATGTCGTATTTGTGAAAGGAGACTTGACTATTCCTTTGAAAAACATTCAAGATAAATAGCAATAACAAAACATTACCTTAAATCAAGTAGGCAGAATAATAGCATCAGCATTTTTTTTGGATGCTAGATTGCCTTAGACTGAGCTCTGGTACCAGTGGTCCATTCTCCATTACTCTCAAATGCCAGAAGTGACAAAGAGATAAAGAAGGAGGAGATCACTGAGGATGATCGATTTCACAGCTTTGAAATTAGCACAGCTATTAAATGTCATTGGCATTCCTGGTTGATACAGCTGAAATTGAAACAAGAGTGTGTATATGCAGAAGGCAAGTAGGAGAAATAATTGTGAAATCGATAAATGTTGGTATTAGGAATTGAACTCTGATGAGAATAATGTATTGTCAAACAAGCTTCCCCAAAAATCATCCACAGATTCAAATTACTGGATGAAGTCTTAGTAGCAAAAACTTGCATTCCTAAAGTAATTTTTCTCTAAGTGGGGATGAAAGACCTCACCTAGTTATTGTTGGAGTTGGAGGAGTATATTCTCTTGATTGTGATTTGCTGAGACAAGTTAACCATATTTTTTTCTTATTTTCCTTCTTGTCTTTGCCTTGTTTATGACTACCATTTTATTTTTTAAACATAAATACAAGGGAAAACATTAGAGGGTAATATAAAGCAGAGTACCTTGACACTGAAAAACAGGGCGTAGAATTTATGCTACAAATCCAAGTTCTGTAAGAAGTTATATATAAACTTGAGAGTATGTATGTTGATTTTCTTGAATTTTATCATAAAGATCAGGAGGAATATTTATCAAGGTTTTAGGACTCTATTGATTCTGAAGAAAAGTATAGATGACTTTGCTTTATTGTCTCAAGCCAAAATAGAGCTAACACAATGAGGTAATTTATTCTCACTTCAGTACTGGGACTAAATTAATGTCTATGTGTTTATAGAGAGAGCAAGAATTTGCTGGGTATTTACAATTTGCTACTGAACAGAAGACTCTATTGATACAGCTGAAGAAGTCAATAAATTTCAGACTATTATCAATTGATTGAGGAAGGGAAAAAATGAGTCCTAAATGGAATTTAGTATCTCAAAACATGAACTCAAGCACTTGAGTTGAACAAATAAATTATAAAAGTATGTGCTTGATAGTGCAGAAATAGAATAAAAATTGAGAAAGTGATCGAGTAGTAATAAATGCTAGCAAGAAGATGAAACATGAAAATTAACAGGGTACTGGGCTACATAACAGTGGGAATTAAATGTAAATTAAAATACATAGAAATACCTTAGGTAAAATATTAAAATTTTGGCTTTCACTGTTCTGGATCAAATGCTTATTGTAAAATACATAATTATAATGTATTCAAGCTTGCATTTTCTGTATGCTATCAGGTAATTACTTCTAAAAAGCAGTTCTAGGTATTGAAAAGTGTGGTTTTGAGTTTTTTATGTTTTGTTTTTAAATTTATATTCCCTAAATACATAAAGCATCATGAGAAGTTTTAAGGAATATATTATAGATTAATAAGCATGGAAAGGTTAAGGCATACTGAATGAAACAACAAATTTAGGTAAGATTTGCTTTTTCTGCAGGCAGCAAACCAAAATTATATGGTCTGTGTTCTGTTGGGGCCTGGGCGGCTTTGTCTGAGATGTACTTGGTGTGGGTGGTCAGGCAGGAGTAACCATGGTCAGTGAAAGAGGGAAGTTGCTGCTGTGGCAACTAAGTTGGGGAAGTTCCAAGTAGGATACCTAGCTGAATAGGGGTGTAGCTATAGCAGATCAGGTAGCCTATCAGCTTAGTTTGTGATGCGTATGTGACGTGTGTATGGAAAGGATTTCCTATATAATGTCATGGAGTTTGCTAATAAAGTGGAATGATTCTGTGTCATATTGGTGCATCTGGTCATTCTTGGCTCATGTGGAATTAAAAGACTCCATCAGTGTTCCATAGGAACTGTAAAAATAAATTAATACAGTTAAGAAGAAAAGTACAAGCATCAGAGACATAAAAACTGAAATGTGTTTCTAGGAGTCAATAAGATTCCTATTGAAAGGCAGGCAAAATAAATATGCGTCAATGATCCTTCTAGTTCAAATATTTTGTTTTTTCTATTGTACAGGAAAAATTAGATCTCACTCCAGATGCACTAATAAGGCTACTGTGTTGCTGAAATTAGTATCTCTAAACTGTGTTTTCTTGCATCATGTGAGCTATATAATTTTCTCTGAGCCAGAGAGAATTTAGAAATGCCCTTGTTTCCTCTGCACTATGGACTTTCCACTTTCTGCTCATCTTCCAGGTTGAATGTATCTTTCTTGAAACCTAGGTAAGAGGTCTGTATTTTTAAACCCTCCTGGTTTTGGGTTTGTTTTTTTTTTTTTTTTAAATACCCCTTGGTTTTATCTTTTCCACAGCTACTTTTGATATTTATAGTTGTCTTTTGGTTGTATTGTATGCTCAGGACTCTCTTCTTGACTTCTAGGTACCTATAAATGAAGTCAGTAGTTACTATTAGTCTATTAGTCTTTTCCTTACTCACTTAAAATTTTGATTATGTCTTCCCCAAGTTACCTAGTAGTTTCCCATGTAGGATAACATAAAATACTTTACTAATGTCTAGATGGATAGCACTTGCATTTTCTGTGTCTAAACCAGCTGGTTGTCTTGTCAAAAGAATATCATTAGTCAGATTTGATCTACTTTTTAAAAATCCATTCTGCAATTTATAATGGAAACCTATTTTAACATAATTCAAACTATAATAGTTCCACTGGGCACTGCTATTAAAAAAGAAAATCTTAAAAAATCAATTAGGAAATTGTCATTAAAAAAATCATTCTGAACCACATATATTACTCCAGAGATTGATATTTCTTGATTACAACATAAAATTAAGCTACAAATATATTTTTCTTAAACCATGAGAACCATGCATCCCCTTAGGCAATCTGTTGTTAGCATGAAACATTTGCTCCATTCTAATGTACATGTTTTAGGTATGATTTCTATGAAGTAGCATTACTTTTTCTTTCTTAACTTTGGTAATGGAAATTGTTTTTTCTTTGTTATAAGGTCTAAGAAACAATGCTATATTTTTAGGAATTAGGCCAGTATGCAAGGCCTTGAAGTATTTATGAAGTAAGCTGACTTCATGTATTTCTCTTCTGCTACCACTTTTCTGAAGTAGAACAGAAATTCAGGTTTCAAAGAAATATTTTATCCTTAGTCTGACTTTAGAATAATGTTTAGAAAATATCAATTTTAGGTAGAAACTGTCTGTTGTTAGTTTAAATAAACTTTAATTATAATAGTTTCTACATTGCTTTATGTAAAGCAACACATAAATTTAAAAATAAAATGTGAAAGAAGATAATACAGTAAGTAATCAAAATTAACATAATAGTGAAATGGCAGATATAGGACTTTACTGATATCAGTTAGTCTCTGCTTGACTCCTGCATTATTCCACTTAAGTGAAGCTACTTGCTACCTGCCAAGGAAAAGTGACTCAGGAGAACTGATGCCAAAGTTCTTTCCTGCTGTTTTGTGTTTAGGGTTGGCACTGGCAGAGCAGATGATTAAAATAAGACTTTTGATTTTAATTGCAGAGCTTTTCTAGTAGAAAAAAAAATAAATATCCCTCTTAAATATTTCTCTGTATTATGCACATGTATCAGGATACTTACTATTTCCAGGGTGCCTGCATAGGGGAAGAGTGTCTTACCCATACAACTGTATCTGTGCTTAACATTCACCTTTTGGTTACCCTCTTTCCTGTATCCGATGTATATTAGAACAAGCCTCTAACTGCAGCACCAACAGCTGTGGGAATTACCGGTGTGTGTGCTTCTCATGACCTTTTGTAATTCTTTGATGGATTTGGGAGAAATTTTATGAAACTGCAGACATGGTGTGGGGCATTTTTCTCAGATCAAAGATGAATTGCTGTAATTTGAATTAGCTGGCTACACTCTTCAGCTGAAATGCAATTTACTTTAAGATATATGCTTAATTGTAATGAAGATTCTTGCCTTGCCAGCTACTTTTGATATTGATTTTTAAGCTGGACTAGGTATGTGATACAATAATAGACTTACAAGGTGGTCTGGGAGCTACATATATCAGGTTATTGATGCTGACTGTCTCTCACACTTGTTCTAAGGAAGCATTAAAAATATTGGTATTTTTATCATTTAAAGAGTGCTGTGGTTTCTAGCTCTGCTAAAAAAGAATCAAGTCTTGCGCTCATTTAATAGAGAAACATTATTTTTGCACCATTTTACTTGTATCAAAATGTTCTCCTTGTACTAAATATGTAAACATAACCAAAACTGACTCCTTTGAACATAAACACTGGTATATGTAAGACTGCATTAATTGGCACTGTGGCTGCAAAAGGACCTTTGCAAGTGCTAAAGATGTATCTAGACTGTCAGGAGGGCTTTCTGCTTCACCCTGGCTGCCTGGTACTTTAGTTTTTCTCACTGACGCTACATGAACTCTTCTTTATTCTCAGATTCCCTTCAGAGGGCTCCCACAGGAACATCCAGGATAGTTTGCTCAAGGATCTGCTCCACAGAGATTATCTTCATGGAATGCATCAGAATGTGCTTTGCTGGAGCAGTTGTGGTCCCTCAAATACTTGTGTGGTATGTCATTTTAAACCAGCTCCCTGTTGTGCTGGGCATAACTCCTTTAAGTATTTCATGCATTTTGAATGGAACATACATGACATTACACTTTAATGTCACAGAGACTTTGCAAAGGGACCCAAGCGGATATCTCGCCAAATGTTGGACAATGTGTAGATGTCTGGTTTGTAGTGGATGATGCTGCCTCTGAGCAGTGTAGGCACAAGCCTTGCACATCCCACAATTATAATTTGTTCATGAGATAATTTAGACTGGAAGAGATGTCAGGAGGTCATCTAGCTTAATGTCCTTCTCAAAGCAGGATCAGTTACAAGGTCAAACCAGGTTTCTCAGGGCTTTGTCCAGTCAAGTCTGAAACCTTCAGGGATGAAAACTATGCAACCTCTCTGGGCAACCTTTTCCTTTGCTATACTATCCTCACAATAGAAGTTTGTCCTTAAATTAATACTGAATCACTCTTATTTCAACTTCTGCTTTTTTTTTTTTACCTTTTGTTCTCCCACTTTGTAGCATTTGTGTAGATCCTGGTTCTATCTTTTAGGTACTGGAGGGCAATGACGTACCTCTAGGGAGACTATATACTGCAATATTTATGGCATGTAATACTGTAATTAATAATGTAATTTCCCTTTCATACCCTCTCTTCAGTATCCCAAAACAAGAAGCAATGAGTTCATTTTTTTAAAAAAAGAAAAAAAACAAAACATTGATAGAGTTGTATGTGTCTGAGATATACAGAGGTAGATAAATGAAGATTTTCTGTTTGTCTCTACTGAAAAGCAGAATCTATTAGTGGTGACACAGAAGTATAGTAACAAGGCTATGTTGCTACTTGCATACAAGTTAACTTATTCCGGGCTATCTGTATAAAGCATTGAGCTTTTCTGACCAAAACCAAATACAAATATGATTTGTGCAAATCTGTCCTAAACTTTGTCATGTATCCAAAATATGACAGTATAAAGAAAATATCTTCAATATATCACTTGTTTTTTTGTTATAGTAGTAAAAGCAGTAGGAGCACTCTATATTTTGCACTAAATGCAATTATCAAATGGTGAGGTATTTTATGAAATGAAAAAAAAACACCTCATAATCATTCTTGCTTTGGTTTGTTGCTGGTTTTGTAATTAATATAATTTAATATATTTTATCCACTGTTGTGTTTTCCACCAACTTTTGGATAAAAACAAAGTATTGCTCCACAGAGCTGCATTAACTTTCACTGTGTAGAATGACAGTCATACATGGATTTGGATGATTTGCTTACGATCTCAGAACAGTCAGTGGCAGAGCTGGGGATTTAAAGTAATATAATGTTTGCTACTTCTGTACCTTATACACAAGAAACCTGTTATACAAAACTAATGACATCAATTTGAATATTAAGTGGCATCATGGCAGTAAACTACTCCAAGGGAAGTACGTTATTTAGAACAAAGTTGACAACCTCGTGTATCACTAAAATTAATATATCACGATGGAATGAATAATGTGAAAGGGTGAATTATAATATGCTGTCTTAAAGACTTGCTGCTGCTCTTATTATTTACACTGTGTCTTCTATATGATGAATGCAAAGATTTTGCTACTGTATGCAGAATTTTGAGCTAATTAATTTTTATGCTGAGGGAATTTTGGCCATGTCTCAGCACCATGTAAGAGGTTGAAGATAGTAATAGGGCTGATATATTGTTTTCTTTGAAAAAACAATAATCAGCAAAAAATTGGGCGATTACCAAATCATATTTCAGATAAAAATGTTCAGGGTTCTCTACAAAATTTTATTTTTCTATTGAAAGTTTCCAGAAAAAAACCCTCTCTTTTTTAGTCAAAAAATCAGCAGTGTATAAGAAAAAAAAAATGGAATGGTAAGAAAAGTTGTGTTTTCCATAAAAATTTCCTTTAGAAAATATTTTGAAATTTTATAGAAGTTCCTTTGCATTGTCTATTAAATAATTTTAAATATCCACAAGCATTTTAATCTCGAACACCTTAAAATAAGGAAAAGATGTTTAATTCTGTGATATGGGGCATTCTGCATTGGAATTTATGCTTAAGCAAACTGACAAAAATGTGTCATCACTCAGTTCCTGAGCATCAATAATCACTATTAAAGGAGATGGTGTAAGGTCTGCCTTGGCTAAACCTGCAAAATTTTCTTGTGAACTAGCTTAATTAGAGGGTAAACTGGAATCCATGGTAGGGATCGTAGAGAAAACAAATCTACTTTTAGTAGTTTCAATAAAAAGCCCACCTGACCCAAAGTCATTGCTGCCAATCCACCTCGTTGCAATAAAGCTCTGGGGAAGCTTGTACAGTTGACCAGCAGAAGTACATATAACTACATATTGTGTGGTTCATCAGAACTCTGTGTGCCACCGCTGTGTTTTACAAAGACTTCAGAGCTGTCCTGTCTTTTGCTTATCCTCTAAATTTGAACGATTTCCTTACAAACACTTTCAGTTTTTCATTAATTAGAGTATGCATATAAGAGTGAAAAGCTGTAATAAACAGGAATTTGAGTTTTGTAATAAAAATGTATAATGATTGTTCTGATTTCAAGAGAGTACTGTACAAGAAAGGTTAGTCATTTCCACAGGGACAGGTCTACAGCTACACACATTAAGATGAATTTAGGAACTTAGTAACATGAAATTCTTACCTTAAACATTCAGGATCAGTCTGAGGCTTTTCAGTGACTTGGACCTTTTCTGCTTCTAACTCTTTTGTCATGATTTCGGCCTCCCTGATTATTTTCTCAAGGTCTAAATATAAAATAACAAAATCTGTCTTTATCAGTCCAAACTATGCTGTTTGTTAAACATTTGAAATTTAGTGACGTTCTTTAAATATAGGTTAATGGGTTTTAAACAATACTTGTGTAGATTTTAAGTTCACTTTGAAACACTACATTCTCCATGTAAGTATATGAAGATAATTACCAGCAAAAGTAATTTTTTTCATATTTATATCTTATGATTCAGCAATTTGTGGACCTGAGTATCACTGACATTTAAAATAAACCTTATTGTTCATATTTGATATAATCAAGCTTGAAAACTATTATATTGTGTAAAAAATTATATTGAAATCTAGTTTCTATAACTTTTTTTTGAGAAAAATAACTGAAAAAGACTTTTTAGAAGCATTTATCAAGCAAGAAATAATAATAAGTGATTATCAGGCACACCTTGGAGTTTACTTTGGAGAGTAAATAAATTCTGCTTTAATTCCTTCTTCTCTACCTGGAGTTTATTTAACTGAACATTTTTCTGTTCCATTGACTCCATTTCTAAGAAAAAAATATTTTAAATTAAAATGCACTGCGGTTTTCATCTTCATGATACAATGTTAAATATTTTTAACTACATCTACCACTATTCAACTAGCCAAAAAGAACCTTAAATATAAAACTGTGAAATTAACTCAAATCAGTCATATAAAACCCAGTTCACAGGAAATTATTTTCTGCGAAAAAAAAGTGGTTTTTTAATGTTATAAAGATAATTGACATATTTGTTCACTGGGTATAAAACACATTTTTTGCTTTAGAGTTACTTCAGTTATAAAGGAAGATGATTGATTGAATAGGTGATGAACAAACACTTCCCAGCAGGACTAAAAGAAAAAACTTATTTTGTTTAGTGTTACAGACATTTGAATCTAACTATTGACAACATATATATTTAATTGTGATAGTTCCCCTCACAACAAGAAGTTGTCATGTAATTTCCTTGTTATGAGTTAAGCTTCTCTCTTCTGTGTTGCCAGTGTGCTCAGGACTGTAGCACAAGTTGTACCTCAAAAAATGCTCAAATTAAAAGGATGGAATCAAGACAGGAACTGAACTTTCATGTACTGTCCTACTGATCATTTGGCTGACTAGGTATGTCTGAATATGTAAAACTTAATCATTACAAGTAATAGGTGCTACCAAATACAGACTTTTTTTTCAGTTGTAGATCAGAATCAGAGCCATAGGAAATACAGAAATTCATATGGATAGCAATATTTCAGTAACTTTACATCAGAAATTGGGAATTCACAGTGGTAGCACCAGTTGAATCATAGAATCATGAGACTGGAAAGAATTTTGAGGAGTCATCTACTGCATTCCTCCTCCTGAAGTCAGGATCAGCTGTACCTGTCATTTCTGACATGGTTGTCTAACCTGTTTTTAAAAACCTTTGGTAACAGAGACTCCTCATTTATTTGGTAATGAAATCTCCTAATGCAGAGTGTTTCAGTTGTTCAGTGTTCTTCATAGAAAGTTTTTTGAACAGCCAGACAGAATTTCCCTTATTGTGGTTTACACTTCTTACTTTTTATGTAGTTCACTAGAGGTATGGGGATTATATAAATTTCCTTCTGACAGAATCCCTTAGGGATGTGAAGATTGGTATTTATCTTCCATCAGTCTTTTCCTTCATAGGTTAAACAGTCCCAATTCTTTTTTCCTGTTTTGTTTTGGGTTTGGTTTTTTTTTTTGGTTTTATTTTTCAGATCTCTGATTCCACACTTTCAATGTGGAATCTCTCCAGCTGGTCCACATTTTATTGAAGTGTAACATCCAAAACTAGATGCACAGTACTCCAGCTAAGAGTTTAACTGCTCTAAGTAGAGTGAAACATGATTTTGCATGTCTTAGAGGTCAGATTTATGTTTATATCTCCATATGGTATTGGATTTATGGTGTCACTGAGTTATGTTCAGCTTGTGATCTATAATGACTCCTATTTCCTTGCTGAAGGGTCGCTTTTCAGTCAGATTATCTGTTCTGAGAAGATTTATTTTCTGTATCTTTACTCAAAGATAAAATTTATATTGTATCAATAAAAGAACTACAATACATTTGTGCATAAAATTCTTTCCAAGTTAAGGAAGTTTAGATATCTCGTACATGATTATAATCAGTGCGCACGTAGGATAGTACAGGATGTATGACAGTGTCTCTGTATGACATCTCTGCTGGTTGACACTAGATATTGGGTGTCACTTGTGCAGGTCTGCTGCTTCTCATAGTCAGAAAGGACTGAGGAGGATAGGGAATAGAAATTAATTACGCTTGCATAATGTGGTATGTCAGACCACACTCTTTCAGTATAGTGCTAAATGAAAGTTCCAAATAACAAGGGAATGGAATTAAAATGATTGTTCTGCACAACTATATTTTACTGGTTTGTATACATTCTCTGGTAATCCAAAATGAAATAGTTTACTGTAAGTCTTACCATTTTTCAACAGAGCTGCCTCATTCTCTAAATCATTGATTTCAGTCTTGACTTTTTTTTTGATCAGAAGATCTCTGTTACTTGTTAGTCCATACTCATTGTTAAACTCTGTTACTTCTCTAGTAAAAATATCTTCCTCTTCAGTCAGTTTTCTCTTTACATCTGTCTGAAAAAAAGAAAGAGAAATGTGAATATTCAGGTGAAAAAAATATCTTTGTTAAGCTAGGCTGACTGAAAGGCACTGTTATACTATAAATGTATGTGTACTTTTCCTTACTTATGATAACATGAAAATGGTCTACAGCTTTACTATTGGTCTGTTGTTTTAACCCTTTTTTATTTTCTAAAAAAAAAGTGAAGGATATAGTCTTAATAAATAAAAAAACCCCACTCAATTATGTAACAGACTTGTTCCAGCAGTTTTTCAATTCAACTCTTTATTGAATTTAGTAGCAAGTTCTGATTGAAGTCTTTAAAGTAGCATAATATGGCCAATTTTTATTTTGTACTGTTATTAAATGGCATAAAGGTGGTGTTTATTCCTCTGAAGAACACAAACTCCCACAATAAATACCAAGAAATCTATAGTTGATAAGAAGTCACTGTTTAATTTTCGGGAAAAATATTATAAGCAAAAAGGTTATGTGATGCTGGCCACCAATGTTTTTCTTTTGATCCTTTTCAATAGGCTTTATTGGATGAAGCAATCCAATTGAATATGAGATTTTCATAGTTTTGTTTTACAAAGGAAATAATATGCCAAAATTTCAGCAGAATTTTATATCAGTTTTGTAGATAAACTGCAGCATACATTATCTTAGACCATGCTTTAAATTAAAATGAGAATTTATCTACATTTACATTAAGTATACTATAGTAAAAACATAAATTGACTTTCCAGATTTAAAACACTATTTCTTCCATATATTCAACTTGTACAGATGACTACCCTTATACTCTAGAAACGTAGTGTCTCAATACCGTAGCTGGAAACATACAAAGACTTTAAGGAGGCTGCTTTTTTGATCAATAAGTTCAGCTTTCTGTTTTTCTAAGCTGTCTTCATGTTTCTTCAGAATTTCCAAGTAGAATTGTTTTTCAGACAGACACTGAACCTTCCAAGAGGGGGGAGAATAAAAGGTTACAAAGTAAGATTATTGGTTTATTGCTTCATATACTTTGATATTATACATAAGGATCTTGATCCAGTTAAAACACAGCTGGCAAAGCTGCTGAACTAGCAAAAACATAATAGTTCTTGCCCTAGTAGTTCTCCAGTATACCACTAAGCTTTTGATAACATCCTTTCCTTAAAAGGTCCATTTAACACTGGTCCATCTGTCTAAAAGGGGATTTTAAAGTCTATTCAGGTTAGGAGATTTTTTTTCAGACATAACCAGGGAAAATACTCATCATATTGGATTATTTTGCCCACCATAATACAGTGTCCTCCATCTAATTGTGTAAAACTCATCACATACCAAACCAGACAATAGTTTCAGAAAGATAGGGGGCCAAAATAATTGTTCTGACTGAATGGATAAACACATCATGAAGTCTTCCATGCTACAGTTGCAAAGGAGGGAGGGGAATGCTAATATTTTTCTGAGCACAATTTCTGGGATTATTAGCCAAAGACATGAAATGCAAGTTAGCTGATTGGTTAAACACAATGTGACCATATATGCCCCATCCTCCAAGTCTTCTATTTTGCATATAATCTTATTTTCAGTTTCATTAATTTTAATCAGTAGCTTTTTTGATAGAAAGGTGTGCTGTTCAGTCATATCATTTTCAAAACTTTCTGAAGACTTCCTTTCAATTTTCCAGTGCATCCACTGTATCATTGTCTAAGCTAAGATATATGGTAGAATAAACTGTAACAGCAGATAAATAGGGAACAGCTAAGTGTTGAAGAGTCTTAAAGGATGAGAATCATTCATTTGGTGAAGTGAAGGAGGTCAAGAGAATGACTCAGACCATAATACTCAGAACAATAAGTAGGAAAGTAGAGTTAGCAGAATTGCCCACAGACTGTAAAGGCACAGGGTAAGTATCAGGAAGTAAATTGAATAGTCAGTCTGATACATGACGGTGTGTGAAGAAGCAGAAAAGATCAAATAATAGTGACATTACAGAGGTAAAATGAAAAGATTGTAAAATGAAAGAATGTAGATGATTTTGGAGAGGGTGCAGATGAAGAACATCTGATCAAAAAAGGAGGAGGATAGTGCAATCAAATCCCCTAAAACTAGAATATGAGAGTTGGAAAGGAGCAGATTTTTCCCATATCCCCACAATGTTTGGCATGCTAAATGCCCAGGAAATGCTTGTCTCAGAAATATTTATTTTACATTTTAATTAAAAGAGTATAGATGGTCTTACTCTTCTGTATTTATATTACCAAACATAACTAGCTGCAATGTAGTTTCTCCATCTGTAAGATGCCAACTGAATTCTTTTTTAAAGAAATCACCGAGCCATGAAAAGCAAAATGCTGTAATTTGGCTTCTAATTACATGCTACCTGATTTTACAGAACGAAGGAAAAAAATAGAATTTCCTAGGAATCTATGATGGACCATAGGCAGTCTCTGTGAAATAGATGTCAAAACACTTTTGAACTCGCTCTCATCTGCTTGGTCAGGCACAAGTTGCTGTGCACGCGAGTGCTTGGGTATCTATGCTTACAAGGAAGTGCAGTTATTTGTTGCAGAGCAAATCAAGCAACATAAACTGCACAGCATTATTTAGTATTATTTGAATTACATGTAACTATTGTAGACCCATATAAAATTAATTCCTGTACAGAAAAAGAAATTACTTTAAATAATTTCGATAACTATATAATCTTTAAATCTATATACAGTCTGACTGAAATGCGTTTTCCCATTCTGCTTATTTTCTGTATCATTTATCTATAAATGAATCAATGTCAGGCTAAGAAAGTAAGTAAAATATTTTTTTGTGGACATCAGTGAGAATATTATTAATCCTGGTGGGTGTAAAGCACATAAGATTTAATTAGGAATAGTTGTTCATCTCTTCCCATTAGTCATTTACAATAATAGCTCTACTCCTGGGATCTTCTATACCCTCTTACCACATAAACCTTGATTATAAATCACAGTGCATCAATAACGAATTAGTAGTCTAAACATAAAATTGTCATGTTCATAAATAAATTCATAAGCAGGACTACAAAGGACTTTACCTAACAAGCAACAAACAGATATGATCTGTGTTGGTTAAATAAGTTACTATTTTAATGTGCTTTTGGGCTCCAAGATTGTGACATGCATAAATGCAAGCACATGAATAGCTGCTTGTGTGTGATTACAGTCTCAACTTGCAACCAGTAAATATTTATATTTATATTATCTTTTATTCTGACCCTCTTGCAGTACTGTTGACATTGATTACATAAATCACAATCTTTCATAAAAGACAGAAGACCTTTTGTTTGTTTTTGGGGGTTAAAAATCATCCCCCCCAAAATTTAATTTCATGAAAAAGTGAGGTAATCCCTCAAAGGTTCTTGAAGTTGTTTATTTAAGTGATAGGATACAATGGTTCTGACTTCAAGCAAGGTTCTGTATGATTTCCTGTTGTGCATGCACATTCTGGTAGTGCAGATACTTAAGAGCCCAGGGGATGATATTTAGACTTCATTTTGAGGCACAAGCAAGGATTTTTTTAAAATCATTTGTAACAACAGGTATTAATGGTGAAAAACTCTGCAAAACTGGAAGCTTAATCTAAAACTGTTTTGGCAGATTGGTTAAATGGAAAGCATAAAAAAATCTTAAAAACACTAAATAGAGTCAGAAACTTTCCTTGGTGTTTGGTATCTCTAGAAACACTCTTAGACCTTGTGAGCCCTAACTGTGAAATCAGTTTCACAAGATCTTGACAGACTAGATCTTGACAGACTAGAGAATTGGGTGAAGAAGAATCAAATGAGGTTTAATAAGGGCAAATGTATGTATGGTCCTGCACCTAGAGAGGAATAATGCCAGGCACCAGTACAGGTTAGGGGTTGACCTACTGGGAAGCAACACTGTAGAGAAGGACCTGGGAATCCTGTCAGCCAAGCTCTGCATGACCAGCAGTATGCACTCATGGCCAAGAAGGCCAATGGTACCTGGGGTGTGTTAAGAAAAGCATGGCCAGCAGTTCAAGGGAGGTTCTCCTTCACCTCTGCTCTGCCCTGGTGAGGCCACATCTGGAGTTCTGTGTCCAGTTCTTGGCTCCCCAGTTCAAGAGTGACAGGGAATTACTGGAGAAAGTCCTGTGGAGGGCCATGATGATGAAGGGACTGGAACTTCTCTCATATAAGGAAAGGATCGGAAAGCTGGATCTGTTTAGTCTGGAGAAGACTGAGAGGGATCTCCTCAATGCTTATAAATATTTAAAGGGTAAATGTCTGGAGGATGGGGTCAGACTCTATTCGGTTGTGCCCAGTGACAGGATAAGGGGCAATGGGCACAAACTAGAATACAGGAAATTCTATCTCACTCTGAGTAAAAACTTCATTTTGAGGATGGCAGAGTACTGGGACAGGATACCCAAAGATATCGGGGAGTCGTCTTCTCTGGAGAAGTTAAAAGCATGCCTGAACATGATCCTGTGCAACCTGCTCTAGGTAGTCCTGCTTTAGCAAGGGGTTTGGACTAGATGATCTCCAGAGGTCCTCTTCTGTTCTGGGATTCTGTGAGCCTAGGCTCATGGAAAGATCTTTAGCATACGACTCAAGATCCTGTGAAATAAACACAGGGAATGTTTTTGTGTTTTTTCTGTAAAAGGCGTTTAGTGAAGGGCAGTGAGAAAGAAGGAATTGTTTCTGGACCTCAGAAGGGAAGTGCTACAGCAGCTTTCAGGACTGTCAAGGCATGGCAGTACACACCATGCCTGTGTAGCAACTCTGGATGGACTGACTGGACATGGCAGTCACTCACCACTGAGCAAATTCTACAGAGCAGGAGAAACTTGTACATGCATGTGTTTTGGACTTTTGGAAGTGTTATCTAGAAATGTTCCTAAACCTGAGGTGAGAAAGTCTCTGAAAAGAGCCAGGGCCAGCCTGAAAGTTGAGATTTGTTCACTACAGAAATTGATGGTTTAAGTTTCTCCAATGCTGTGTTATTCAGTAGGTGAAATGCACTCGTTGAAAGTATTTATGACTCCATTCCTGAAAGAATAGGTCGTATATTTGTAAATATAATGTGTTTCATTATTATGTATACTATAAACATGCCTTCTTACCTTAGTTTCTAATTTCATTTTTGCGGTGCTCAGCTCTTCTTTTATTTGGTTAATTTTTTCATAACCCCTGTTTATGTCGAGTTTAGCTGCAACACAACAAAAACCTGTAAGTCTGCCTGCTCATTTTGTGTAAGTTACATCTTTATAAAAATGTGCCATTGGCAGAAAGCAGCCAGCTGGGCTGCCTGCCGAGCTTTCACTGACAAAGGTCCCCTCATGATGGCAGGGCCACCCTGCTTTTTCTTCAGGAAATGGAGGTTCCATTAATTGTGGACAGTGCTGCTGCTGCTGGACTCACAAGATGGCAGCCATGGTGCTGACCTTGTTGGATGAAGCGCCTCCTCTCTCCCACCTGCTTCTCTGTCAGCTGTATTTGCTGGAACAAAGCGTCTAGGTTCATTTCTGTTGTCTTACGCAGTCTGTGAACTCTCTGGGTCTTGCTCTTTTGTGGAGGTTGATTTAAGCTGGGGATGCAGTGGAGAAAGGTGGATCTGGGCCTGCAAACAGCTCTTCACTCAGGGTTCTGTGGCCTGCCAGGCCTTGGCTCTCTATCTCCCCAGGGGTCAGGGATGAAATCCCAGATCACAAAGCAGAGGAGATGGGATGGAGCTGAGGAGAAAGGGGTGACAGAGTGGGATGTGCAGAAAGTGGAGGGGCAAAGTGAACCTCGGGCAGAGGGAAATGTGGAGGACTGTCTGGGGGAGTGTCACAGAGCAGCAAGTGCTGAGAGTGCCCCCATGAGAAACATGAGAGTGGGAAGTGAGCAGGCAGAGAAACAGCGTCATAGAAGCAGAAGATACTTGGCCGGGCAAAAAGTGGCTGACTGGTTGTATCTTGTCAAACTTGTGCACATGTGTGAAACACTGGTTCTGACTCAGGGTCTGGGGAGTTTACTCTGGGGCCACACACTTTACACTGGTTTTATGTTTTTCAGATGCTGGGGATTTTTACTCCTTTTTCTATAGATTTATCACCACCCTTCTTAAATATATCTGCTCAGATTTATCTGTCTTTTCAAGACTGGTGCCTAACCTTAGAAGTTAAGGAAGAAGGTTAAAATCCATTATCATACAGAAGATGGTGAAGCTGACTGCATAAAGCTTAATAGTGATCAGACTCAACTCAATTATGTTTCACCGTTAATGTAAGATGAGTTTTTCTGTTGCAGTTTGTCTCTGTGAAGATCATAACATAGCCTGTTGTATGCTCTTCTGTAGCATACTGTATGAGTTTACTATGCTCTGAGCTTCTGCAACTTTCAGATTTGTATGTTACTGGATGGTATACCTGGAACAGTTCAAAACATAATTGATATTAGAGGATTTGTTCCTACATTTTGAGAAGGATTAACTACGTTCTCTGCAGGTAATATATATGTGAAGTTGTCCTATTTCCTTTGAGGCAGAAAAAAACCTGGAGGAATGGAACTTCATACCTTTCTGGTTTTTTAACACTGAAAAAGATTAAAATTATTGTTAGTCTTGTCTTGCTAAGAATTTTCTTCAGAGGAGATACTGTCTTAAAAGAGTAGCGAAGTTCAAAAATTAGAAAATATTTGCCCACAAAAACCAAAACAAGATACATGAAAATACAAATGTCTTATTAGTGAAAATGCTGTTCTAACTTAATAGAATGAAATAGAGAATTCTGGAAAAATGTTATGCTTCTATCATTTGCTTCTTAAAAAATGCCATGTTAGAGCTGATAGTGTGCTATTAAATGGTGCTTTTTAAAGAAAAGACATTGCTCTATCTAAGAAAGAAAATGTGGGTTATGATGAAGTTTAAGAACCTGAAACTAGCACATTATGTTGCAGGAAATGCAATTATTTCTTCAAATGGAACAAAGTGCAACTGAGGGAGAAGAGTTCACAAAACTGAATTTAGAAAATGTTTCAGAAGTGCAGCTTTCTACCCGAAGGCCAAAGGAAAAGCAGATGAGTCAAACGGGAACATTTGGTGATTGAGACAGTGATTTGTTACACAGGTCTGATGAGTGAAAAAGTCATTTTACAAAATAAGAAAATGAACTGCTCTATCAGTGGATCAAGGAGAAAATAAAATGAAAAGCTTTCTTTGAAGTTTTTGAGACTTGACTGCTTTTGTGCTTCAAACTGAGAAAGCTGCTGTAGGCTGTGATAGTGTTCAGTGTCACTTATTAAAGAAATGACTGTGTTTTGTGGAGGGTGCTTCAGTGCTTCTAATTGTGGCAAGGGAACTGCTTTCCCTAGAAAGAAGAGTCTGGCTCCAACCACACTTCTCACTGTCTGAGAATGACTATTCAGTGCGATCAGCATTTCTGGAAAACATTCCTTCAGAGACTGAAAAAATTCAAAGTGGGGCAAGTATTTGACATTAAGCTTCATCGCTTTTGACTCCTGCAGTTATTTGCCATGTGCTTGATTTTTACTTGGTAAATAACTCACAATAATAAGTCATAAAGCGAACCACAATTGTGAAACATATACAAATGCTTTCAGTATCGGTACTATGGCTGTTACTTCAAAGGCATGCAGTTACCTGGCTCCTGTGAAAATGGGTATGATGTTATGAACCTAAATGTTCAGAAAACAAGTAAAATGTTAATTATCTTTGCTCAACTCCAGCTTTTGCAAAGTATAAGATCTTTTGTAAATCACTAGCTGTTAGAAAGGTGACTTTAATTTTATTCTGTCGGTCATATCAGTACATCCTAATCTTAATCTATATCTGTATCTTAATCATTGCACTGTAATCAGGTCATGTCTTCCTAGTGTACTTAAAAATTAGTAATTGTCCTTTCTAATCAGGCTGCTGTGCTAATAGTAAAGTTTCTTTTACAAGTTTATTCTCTAGTTTGTTTAGGAATATGAAAAGAAAGATTTTGTTAGCAACTTCAAGTCACTGTTAAAATATTTATTATGTAACTTTCTAAATCATATATGCTTGAATTCCTTCAAGAATTGTTTTTCTGAAGACCAGAAATGGAAGAGGCACAGGTAAAGTGGCATGGTGTGCTGAGTTGACCATGTCTGGAGACCAGGTGCCTCCCAAAGCCACTCCATCATGACAGAAAACATGTCTAAAGGCTTGTGGGTACAGATGAGGACAGGGAGAGACCACTCACCAATTATCCTTATGGGCAAAACAGACTTGGCTTGGGAAAACTTGTTGAATTTATTATCAATCACATGAGAGTAGGATAAAGAGAAATAAAACCCAAGGAGACAGGGAATGGGAGTTGTGGCCAGCTCATCACATATTGTCTCTGCCACTTTTTCTTCAGGTGGAGGAATTCTCACTTTCTTCCCCTGCTCCAGCGTGAAAGCTGGAGCCTGCTTCCATGGGAGACAGAGCTTGACTACTTCTGCAAACCTGGAGAAGAACAGCAGATGAGGAATATTAAAATGCAGTAATAACCTATAATTTACAACCTGTCTCTAATTTCCTGACTATAGTATTTAACTTGGGTAAAGTATTTAACTTGGGTTAAATGCAGTCTAGTTATTATCTCTGGAAGAGTCAGAGTAAACTGCTAATCCATAGACTGCTTGGCAAGGAACTCATGAATGGACACAGTTTCCTCCTTGTAACAAAGGCAGCAAACAACAAAAATCCATATAATACAATACAAAATATAGAAAAATGTAGGGGAAAAATGAAATGAATACAGAAAGTTTTCTGTGCTCCAACTCCATACTTAGCTGTTTTTCAGGTAACCACATTGTGAGCTAGTGACAAGGCATGTGTGGTCACACTGTTAAAAACCCTAAGAAGTAATTTTGTGCTCTCCCTAGCATCTCTGGCTGCAATAGAAATTATACTCTTTCCCTTTTGGTAGGAATGTAAACAACTTCACAACAGATGTTCTTTGTAAGGACGGAGCCTGCTATTTGCATTGTCATATCTCCGCTTGAGTCTTATATCCAAGATTTTGTTTAATTCCATCTGGAAAGGCTTCATTAGATCCCTTTGGGTTACAAAAGCGGAGATTACTCTTTTATGTTTTTAAATCTAAGTTTTCAATTGTCTTTGGTTATAATCACACAGCACCTGCTTTCTTTGTTGATTTGTAACTCTGCAGTTGCACAGGTATCCACGCTGTTCCTCTGTAGTGTTTTAGAGCCTAAAATGTGTTTCAGTTGTCTCTTTTAATGGATCTAGAGTCTGTCCTAAAACTTTTTTTCTCTGCTTTTCTGCAGTGTTTGACTAAGCAACAAACGTGTCTCGTGTTTTGAAACATTTATCAGAGCTCTTATTTATCTTGGCATAATGGTAGTAACTTTTCTAATGGAGAAAGAATTTTTCAGATCTGGAGTGCATGTCATAGTACAAAATACTGCCTTGGCTTTGCATTTTCGTAGTAAATTTTCCTAATTATTTGGCTGGAAAACTGCAGTTTGCTTTACATCAATACTGGTTATCACTAAGCTGGCACTCAGTGGAAGTTACAACACAAACAGTGAAAAATACTTTTAAAGTTTTAGTTGCTGGTATCTTTCATTTAGAAAAGAGATTAGCCTTTTCATTTTGTATTAACAGAAATGTAAAATAATTATCCATCATGTTGTAATGTCCTGTAAGAAGATGGGTGCCATTAAATCTTTTGAATAAAGGTCTGTTAAAGAAACATTTTGAGAACTGTGACTTTCATGTTAGAGATGCAATCCTGGATTTAAATGTATTATACAATATGTTGAAAATATTTCATTGTAATCAATTAACTATGGTATGTTTCCTATAACCATATAACATCAGTAAACTAGTTTATCTCTTTTTTGTCATGTAATTTTATCTTAAACAGAAAAAAATCTTAACGAACACTGAAACATAGGAAGTAATAATTTTGCACTTAGTTGATCAAAGTAAATAAAATAACATTTTTTTCCTCATTTCAATGCTGCTAAATTATTAGATGACCAGCTGTCATTATTTCTTTAAGCTTTCTTTCTGCTTGAATGGAATTATAGGAAAAAGAATATGTGTAGATGAATGAAATTAAAAACATTTATTGTCTTTATTCATAATAGAAGCCTTATATAGTGCTGGGCTAGATAACTGTTATACTTTTGCTGTATGCATTAAAGCCAAATGAGTTTCTCTGCATGCTGAAAATAACTCATGAAACCAAGAGTTGTCCACTTCACTTTTAAACTTCTCTGCTTATGGTTTATATAAGATTAATTTTACATTTACATCCAAAAATATGAGGTTTTTTTTGAGACATTTAGAACATTTAGAAGACTTGGATGCATGCCCAAGTCCTGGATTAAGCAGCAGTATATTATTCCACATTCTATGTAAACTCTCAAACCAAGGAAGTACTGTCTGTTTGAGGATGAGCTATTTCAGATTGACTAAAACATGTATCCAGTATCTGAAAACCTGCATGATCTATAAAACCTCTCACAAAAATTGGGCCAGGTGGTATCATTTAGTGACTAATTGTTTTGCAAAAGATTCCAAATTCTTATTATTTATTTATTCAGCAAAATAGCTGTTGCCCCCGTTCCTTCAAAATAGCTAGAATTTTCAGAATAGTTATCAGAATACTTCTTTCCTCCACAATACTGTGGAAGATGTATGTTCTACCTGCAGGTTTTAAAAACTGCTTTGTAAAGTACAATCTAATAACTAGATTTCTATAAACCTCTACTCTCTATTTTCTGTGCAGCCCTTTATGGGCAGAGGAACATATTAAATGAAGACTTTAACAATGATAAATAACACTATATAAACCTAATTGCCTATCGATACAGATGTTATGCTGTGATTTCATCTTTTTGGAGGATGACATAAAAAAAAAATCCTACAGTTGAGCTTCTGTTCCTTCCATATTCCTTCCCACTGATGCTTCTGGGAGATTAGCTATCTTTAATCCTGAAATTTTCAAAGGCTTCATGGCACACATCTGCATACATATGCGAGAACTCAGTGCATAAAAAGGAGTATAAAAGCATTAAATTCAAGTAGAGTAGAAAATCACAGCTGCAGTAAGCATGTATTAGCAATTGTGCCACTTTCATAAATTAATAATTTGCATTGTATTACAGTGAATTCTTTTCAGAAGCATTAAAAATGTCTATTTGCAGATTGTGTGAAAAGTATGTAAATAATTCTTGCAAGTTTGTCTTTTTACAACTTGTCTTTTTAGAAAGAGGATAATGTAAGGAAGGTGAATTAGAATAAACAGAAAAAAATCTACTTCCTTTAAATAACTACATTTTTCCTATTTTGAGAATTAAGTCAGAATATTTAAAATACCCAGTTAAATCAGTGCTGTGAATGCAAAAGTAATATCATCAGTTGAAGCTGTAGAGTTTACAGAAGTGAATAACACACAGTGTTTTCATGTGTTTCACATATGTTTTAGCCTGTTACTCTTTTTTAAAAATAGTGTCATTATTGTGCCGCTGTTGATGGTGTTTCTAACCCTACTTTTCCATTGCTAAAAGAAAGGAACATAGCTTAAGTACCAGTTTAGAAGCAACTGTTGATTGTGAACACTGTTACATCTTCCAGTGCTGGGAGAAGAGAAGAAAAACAACAAAAAAAGTTGTAAAAATAAAGGAATTAATGAAGAGCCTGATGCACACACATAGTTATATTTGTAATCTTTATTTATATTACATACTGAATAGATGAAGCATAGGCATGGAGGTCTGAAAAGCACAGCAAGGGATTGTCTGTTTTAACTCTAAAGATTGGGCAGAAGAAGTGCACCAAGGGATGTCTGACCCAGGGACAGAGAACTGCTGAATGGTCAGACGTTTTTGGGAAGTCCTGGCAGATTGCTATCCTGCCTGAGTCTCCCTGTCCTGTGTTTGTTTTCTGGAGTAAAAACACCCAACTCCTCCACCCTTTATGCATCACCCATATTTTATTGGCCTCTTGGCTTTTTTCTTTCCCCATGTTCTCCACTTATGGTGTTAGATCCTCTTCTGCTGGGCAGCTTCTTGGCCAGACTTTCCTTAACCTGCATGTGGGCATTAGATTTACTGTCATTAAAGGTATGGTGTTGTTCTTGCCCCTAGTGAGTATTCCACACACTTTCCCATTTGTCACAGTATTCCGAATTCTGATTCTTTCTTTCCTCCAAAACTCACCCTTCTCCAACCTCTGTTCCCTCCTCAAGACTATACATTGATTTGTACACGTAAGTACAATCTCTATTCCATCTGTTGAAAACACTGAATACAATTGCACCTGGCTCAGACTTGTGTGGCATCCCCTTTGTGAAGTCCTGAAGTGTAAATAATTGCAAACTACTCGCTGAGAGTGCATTTTCAATCATCTATGCACTCAGATCATTGTGAGTACTGCAGACCACGTGAAGGATCAGGATTACAGTTATGCTGGCTCAGACCAAAGGACTATCTATCCTCTCTGCTACAATGGCCTGAACTAGAAGCCTAACGAATGTAAGAAGAAAATTAAGTATGAGATGACACTTCTCCTGGTATGGCCTTCTATTTTTTCCATATTTTACATTTAGAAAATAGTTTACTTAGAATGTGATAAAAGACAGTATGAAAATCCAGTGTCAGTGTCAAAATCCTTTATCTAAGTCAAGGTACATGTTTACTGCTTCACTTTCATCCTTCTGACCAGCTGCCACATCAGGGCGAGTAGTTAAATAGTGTGACATGATTTGTTCATGACAAACCAATGATAACAGGTGTTAATAAATTTGTTTATTTTCTCTTCCCAATAACTCCAATTTGTTTCTTAAATAATTTGTCTTATTGCCTTTCTTGAAACTTAATCTTTCCAGTGTAAAATTCCACAGAAGAATAAAGATAATCACTAAGTCTAGGCTGTATTTTTCTGGGAGCTTCTCAGTCTTCTGGGAATTCTTTAAGATAGATTCTAGCAATTCAGAAGTATCTTCAAAACTACAAGCTGAAGGGCATGAGGTCCTATCAGTATGAACACATCTAAATATTTAGTAAACTATGTCTGTATTGTGATGAGTAGTCAATACTCCTTGTTCAAGATAGTGTAATTATGCATGGATGCACAAATCACTTTTCTGGAGAGGGCTGAAGGAAATATCACAGAAATAGATACATAGAAATGTATCATTGTCCTCAGTATCATACAACACACCCTTTTCTGGTTCCTAATGGATCTTCTCCAGAGTGATACCAAAATACCAGCATGGCCAGGAATTTAGCTTAGTTGGCTTGCACAGTTAAGCCAACTCTGAAATCATTCTTCAGACTAGTAAAAGGGAGCACAGAAGCAAGGAAACCTGGAATACCAGAAGTGAAATGGAGATTAACTACAGTCTAGGTATGATTGACATAGCAAATGGATACTTCGTCTCATTTTTCATTGGGGATGATTAAATGACTAAGAATAGCAAAAAGGTGCTTAAGGAACTGAAGACAGAGAAATGGATGTTTCTGCAAGTGAGCTTTTGGTTAAACATAGCCTACTTACTGTGATGAAGTAAATAGGGCTGAACAATACCTGTTTCACGGCACTGAAGGAATCTGCAAATGCTGATTTGCATGGAATTCATTTGCAGGGATGTAATGCATGTCTGTTTAATTCAGGGCTAGCTCAATATAATAAAGAATAATAAAGTTACTCCCTGTATTCATAAAAGGAAAAAAATGTGGTCAAATAAAATGCAGGCATGATAGTTTGACCTCAGCACTATGCAAGGTCTTAGAGTAGATTTTGAAGGAAAAAAAATATCAAGGACCTGGAGGTAAATGGAAAGTGGGAAAAACTACAACATGGTTTTATCAAGGGTAGATCATATCAGCCTAACTTAATATCTTTCTTTGATAAGATAATTGTCCCAGAGAAGAGTAATGCAGTAGACCTAATCTACTTTGATCGAAATAAGGCATTATATTGTTCCTTGTGGGAAGTTATTTAAGGTGGAGAAGATGGGCTTTAATGCAAGAATTGTAAGGTGGAAGAAAAAATGAGTAAAGGTTTATATTAAAAGAAGGTTCTGTTTAAATTGAAGTATCAAAATGAAGGGAGTTTTCTAACCTAATTCCTCTAGGACTGATCTCAGGCTGATTTAAGTATCATTTCTGAACTTGGTAAAAAGTAGGAGGATGGAGATGGCATTAAGAGATGGCACAAAATTGGAATATGTCTAGCATATCATGGTAAAAAAGGAAAATGGAAACCTAATAGTATGGAAAGTAGAGCTGGGTGCTTGGGAATTAATATCATGTTCTTTTAGTATTAGCTGGTGTCTTGATAATTACTGGTGATAGTAAAGGAAAGTGGCTTAATGCATTAGTTGGCTGTATGGTGACTATGAGCCGTCATTATGTCATGGCCATAAAGCAGTTTTAGGGTGTATTAGCTGAAGGATTTTGAGTGAACACAATGAAGTGTTAACACTGCTTTACAAGGCATTGGTAAGACAACTCTCAGAATACTGTTTACAGTTCTCATGACCCACATTGATTCACAGCAGGTGCAGAGTGGGCTGGTTAGGGGAAAGGAGTACCTATTTTCTCAGCTGAGATGAAAATAGCTTATCTGGCAAAACAAAGCTTGAAAGGGCATATGGTTATAACTTTATAAGTACGTGTGGGGGTAGACGTGAGGGAAGAAGACTTGTATGTTAAAGGATGACACTATTTCAAGATCAGATATGTACAAACAATTATGAATAAATGGGAAATTTAAAATAAGGTTCTTGGCAGTCTGTGCAAATCTCTGGTACTGCTTTCCAGACAAGGTCATAGAGGCAGGAACCTGAAGTACTTCCAGATGGAAATTTATAAATTAATGAAAGGATATGTGTGACATGGTGAAGTGATCATGAGTCAGAATATAAAGTTTGTGGTATAAAGCTTTGGATACTTACTGACAGTGCCAGAGAAGTTTACTGGGAAACTTGTTTGTTTACTTTTCTTACATGGTCCCTAAACAGAAATGTTCATAACTGGTCTATGTGGCAGTTCTTCTCTTCTTCACATACCAGGACCTTCTTGGTGCACAGTATAAGAAAAAGGGACTGTCCTTTCTTAAATGGTAAGATTGGCAGCAGATAAAAATGGGGCAGGTGGTTAAGATGTCAAGTGTTAGTTGAATATAGTTTGCTTAGATGCTTGGGGTTAAATTGATCACCTGATAGTGATCAGGAAGAAATCCTTTAAGTCTGAGGTTATGGAGGGTATTGTTTTTCTATCTAACATAAACTGTCCGGGATGGGATGTGAATTTTTACTTTGTAAAGTACCTGCTCTTGCAGAATGATAAGATGTGGCTGCTCAGGATCTCTCATAACTTAATATTTTCTACTCTCCTCTAGCACTTTAGTTTTTTCAGTCTTTAAGTCTCCTGAGGTACAAGGGAGAGTGAGTATAATGTAGGACATTATTCCAGTATTCTGCAAGACTTGATTCAATGTTTGCTTTTTCAGATCTTTTAAGAGTTTTCTTGAATAAGATAAATCTTACTTTTATGAGGTAATACGGAGCTGAATAAAAGGCACCTATGCTTACTTCATAGGTATTGGTAGCTTTTGAAAAATAAAAGGTTGATCATTTTTGTGAGACATATTACTGAGACTTTAAAGTAGACAAAGTCCTTTAGCTGATAACTCTAGCTCAAAGAATTAAAATATTTAATGAGTATGATATTTTAGTAACTGGGATTCTCAAGGCTTTCTAGCTTAAGTATTCTATGGATGCAGTTGGTTCGGCGTATTGCTAAACGATCAAGGTTCTTCAGACTTTGTAAAATCCATTTTACAGTGATTACAGACATATTGTTTCTTTCCTCCTAATTTGGTTCCTATTGCTACCTGAAAATAAATACTTGGGAAGTGATATTGCTTTATCTCATTAAATGTATAAGGACTCTAAGGCAATTAGACTTCTAACTCACCTGTCATAGGATATAAATGTACTATATCAATGGTTTTTAGTTCTAACAACTGCTTTTTACACAAATATGGATCCTCAGGCTAGAGACCCAGAAGGACACAATGGTGTTAAAGATCTGCTAGGTCAATTATTGATATACCTATGCTTGTGGTGGCTATGCTGGTATCATTCTTACTTCTAATAAAAAGTGAGATGCCCAGTTTATCTCCGCATTGTTTCTTGAGTTCTGAATAAGTGTTCTCTGAAATTGTGCAGTTTATTTCTTATAACCTGTTCAGTGGTATCGATGTATCAGTTCTGTGATGCAGTTTAGCTCTTGCAATCCAGGAAGCTGGGGTCTGAAAGCTTTTCTTAAAGCTCAGGTTACTAAATGGCAGCATAATTTTCTGCTACTCAGTCTGTCCCTCTCCTTATATTTCTTGTAAAAAAAAACCAAAAAAACAGAGGATTCATAAGTCAGGTCAAATATAGTCTATATCTGTTTTCTTGAATCCTATCATGACATATTAAGATGAATTATCTATCAGCAAAGACATGGCCTGAAACATATAGAAAATGAATGTCTCTAAATCTGCCAGTCCTCCAAAACCTTCACATGGCATTTGTTTTGAAATAAGCTTAGTTATCTGCTAGTGATGCAACAGCAAAATCGCCAAATTATTTTTTCTTTGTTCTTCATGTCATTGTCTCTGTGGAGTCCAACAAGCTATGGAATCCTTTAAGAAATAGTTGACAGTTGCATGGCATATGTAACTTTCTAAATCCAAACCCCTCATAGATGAACAGTTACTCCCACGCTTCTCAGTCCCTTTTAGCTACCATCTGGAACAGTAATAAAACAAAGTTAAGTCTTTTTATTATCATTTTAGGTAGATAAATCCAGCTGAAAATAACTTTCCCCCCCCCC
>VXBZ01006784.1:73438-84786 GCA_013399135.1 Heliornis fulica
CCCCCAATAAATTCTGTGATTAAATTTTAAATTGAAGTTTCTGCTGAATCATTTTAAGTTTGCTCAGTTTAAGTTTTAGTTAGAAATACAGGATTTTTTTAAGCTGATTCTGTCAGATTGAATTCATTTTAGCATTTTAGGTATCACGGTATGTTTTTCTTGTAACCTCCCTCTCATTATTAATGTTGTTTAATTTTTATCAGACATTTATTTTTCTTTTATCCCGTAGGAAAACTTTGGTATAAAAATCAGAATTTGGGAAGCTTTATGTTCATCATATCAAAAAAAAGTTCTGCTAAACAGCTGCCAGTATCTATATTCAGAAAATTTTTATCCTTTCACTTGTGTGCTGTATATGTGTCCCAGATCACCTCAGCCTGTGTAGCAGAGTCTAGCTATATCCTTTCAAACTCCCTGTAATTTATATTTAAAAGTCCACCCACAAGATGGAAAATCCACCATGTGTTATTGAAGAATAGTCAGTACAGTATTTCAGTGTTTGCTTTAATTGCCATGATACTGTGCTTCTCTGCAAAAGTGTTGGATTGAGACCTTTAAATGTGGGAGAGGGAAAAGGAAAAATGCTGATCTCCCTTAAAGGTCTGATTGTTAGGAAATCTCAGCATGTTGTGGCAGAGGTATTTTAGTGGCTTGAGTATTTGTCAAGGACAGGAAAGTTTTTATGTTGTTCTTTCAAAGCTCTAGGAATTAAAAAAAATCTCCGTTTCCTAGCATATAACCGAGGCACCTATTTCAAATGGGGACATTGGGAAGCAACTTGTAGAAGAGTTATGGAGTAAGAACAAGAAGCAGCAAGGTGTGGTGCAAGGTCCTATGTTAATGATTATGATGCTGTACTGCCAGGGCTGTTTCTCCTGATAAGTGTGCAAAATGCATCTAGAGTCTTCAGAATGCTTCTTCCATTTTCACATATTAAATCTGAAGTATACTCTTAGTTCATTACAGACCAGGCTTGTCTTTTTTTTTTTTGTAGTATCACAATTGACATGAGATGGACCTTCTCCATATGACAAAATGGTTTAATGAAATTACTTAGCCTGGGAGACATCTAAAAGCATGGGTTTGGTAGTCTGTGGACCTTCCACAGTCCAGCATAAGTTTTTATTCTTCACCTTAGATATCAATTCCCTATCAGTCTGAATATATGTTCCTAATTAAAATATAATTCTTTTAAGAGAAATGTACAAACCCAGATTGAATATTAACAGGTTCCAATTATAATGGGCAGGGAGGAATATATTTTTTTAAGATTTTCTTTCCCAAGGAGATTTTGTTCTGATTGTCATCTTATTTTATAGCACTCGATTCCATTTGGACCAAATAGAGTAATTGCTGTACACTGCTTCCTCTGAGTCACTGGCAGCTAATGAGTATAGAAATGGTGAGTATTAGGAAGGAAGAGAAAGGAAAAGGTTGTTTCTAAGAGGTACTGAGATTACAAGTGTTAACAGGGAAGTATTGGGGTAGAACTGCAATTGAGGGAGTGCATGTTGGATGAACTATTGTTTTTCTTTTGGTCAAGAAGCACTGTGCACAATTCAGACAAACCAGAACAACCCATCACAGTATCAAAACCAAAATGTATTTTGGTAACTCAGGCAGATGTTGTGGCCATCTTATGTCTTCGCCCTAGTAATACTTGTAGGTTTTGCCTAAACAAGGACCTTTCAAATGCTTGTATTTTGTAAGACCTCTGGAGTCAATGCAAGCAGATTTTAAGTATGTCAGGCTTCAGTTTTCTAGATATCTGGTGGTCTTGTCAGTGCCACATTTAAATTTCTAGATATCTAGTCAGCTGGAATACATGATCCCTGTGCAGGAAAGCACTGCATGGAGAGCCCAGCACTGGATTTACGTCATAAGAGCTGCATTTGCACAGCAGAGGCATAGATACTCTCCTGTGTCAGATTCACGATAAAAGTGTGGGTACCCTGCCTTTGCAATATAACACCTAGTTCTTCTTCATCTTTAAAATTTTAGACTTCTCTGGGAAACTTGACTTTACAGAACTAAAAACAGTATTGGGTGGTTTTAAATTACAATAAATTCAATTCAGCAACTGAGTCCTCTATTGTAGTGGTTTTATTTTAGAGGAGACTGTTTCCCAAATTTTCATTTTTAATCTTTTTAAAGTGTATTTAAATAATTAAAATAAAATAAAATATAAAAACAAAACAAAACAAACTTGTGCAGACGGCTTTGGTAGTCTAGTCCCATAATTATTGAGACCATGAACAGCACTCTATTAGCTCTTTATCACAAAGCCCAAAGTTGAAGAAGACAGCTCGTTATATTTACGCCTCTCGTGTATTCATGTTCTGGTAAGCATCTTCCTGCTCAGTATGTAACAAGATTTTGGATACCAACATCTTAGCTGGGTTTAGAACTGTAACAAAGTCCAAGTCTTTTTACCAATCCCTTCAGCCATTCTGTTTCACCTTCAGTTTAGGATTTCTTTACTCAGGTCTTGAAATTATCACTGAAAGATGTTCAAGGGAGTTAAACAGACTGAAGGGAACTTGTGTGTGCCCGATACTTATTTTAAACATTTTTAGTCAATATTCACCAACTGAGATATTCCATGTAAAATGGAAATCTTATAGAAAGAGTACTTGCAGTTATTTCTGGAAATCTTGCAGGTAGAACACTTTAGTTATTCCTCTTGGGTAAAAAAAAATATGTTATCTTTTTGCAAGTATTTCTTTTTCTATGGGATAAAGGATGATTGAAAAATTAAGTTTTTTATTTATTTTTTTAAAGGTTCAAAACCTCAATTTTAAATTAATATTGACTAGGCAGTCAAGTCATTTTCAGCTTTCCTTCAATACAATCTCTCAGTGCTGAAGTGAGCTATTTCAGATGTCTGAAAAAGTATTGCTTAATGCCTGTAAACACTGTCAGAAATCAATAACTTTGAAATTTGTGCTATTTGTACTTTAAATTTGGCATATCATTTTAATTCAGTCTGTTTACCATAGAATAAAAATGGGTATGAACAATTGTCATAAAGCACATAAATGTGTTGAATAATATACCTTTAAATTGTAGAAAGAATATATTTTTGATATTTGCAATACTAACTGTACCTTTATTGAAGATCCACTACCTGTGGACAGTGACCACAATAACATTAAAATATTTTTCTTTATATTGAAAATATGTTAAGAATTTCTAAAATATATAATTAATGAAGAAAAAAGGCAGGTTTGAGATATTTTAGGTGGGCAGATGGTTAGCAAAGCAGTGCTATCGGTAACATAAGCTTTTAATATTAAAAGCAGCAACAGGAAAGAATTCCAATTTGGGTTTTCAGAAGAAAAAGGATGCTCAATTTGAGCATTGTATTTTCTAGCAGATAAAGGCTGCTCTGTTGAAGTCCAGTCTTTATATTGCCCACATGTCTGCATCTTTAAGATTAAATTTATTTCCTATTTTTATACACATGCATGGGTATGGTCATCCCTAGGACTTTGATCATCTGTGGAGTTTATGTAATGAAAATAGCATTTTCTAGTGATACAGTGAATATAGCATTTTCATAGTGAATTCTAAGCATTTTTTGACAAGTGAAGCTTGAAGAAGTTAAAATGTAACAGTATTGTATCTGAATGTGAATGAAAAGACTTAACCAATTAGGCTGGACACTTAGACACTTTCAGACACCACCTGAAAGTGCAAGGTATGTGTTTTCAACTCAACCTGTGCTAATGCAGCGCAGTAGATACCCTGGGATGAATGCCTTGCTGCTTTCTAGTTCTCCTCGTGCTCTCCAGGTCTCCAAAACCTACTGTGGCCAAGCTAACTATTCCAAAAGCAAAAAATTTCATGTGCTATCACCTACTGGTTTTCTTTGGCTTTAGAATTAAGACTTTCTCTCTCAAAATGTCTTCACTAAAGCTGATTTTAATATTAAATTATTAATATATAATTAAATATGCCGTTCTAACCAAGATTATAGCTTCCTCTCTAATTCTCTGGACAGTGTCTGAGTAGTGCCCACTTCAAAGCATTTACAGTGGGCATTGGCAAGACTAAAATGGAACATAATTACGATTACATGGTTAGCAGACATAATTTGGATCTCAAATATCTACATACAAGGATACACTCCAGAGAAATACACAAGTTCAGTTCTGTTCCTGAAGATGTCATGCTTTAGGTCAGGACAAAATAAATACATGCACAACCACATGATAAACAAAGGTATGTGAAGTATCATTCTGTGCATTAATAGTCACTCCATCACCGAAGCCATAAGTATCCAAAGTTATAACAATATGGTTTCAATAGCATCCATGACATCTGAGTAGTTCACCTTCACAATTTAAATGTATGCATTCTTGTTTTTCACCTGAATTATGTCTGCTAGTAAAGCAGCAGGACAGATGCAGACATTTCATCATAAAATGTTTTGTCTGGTGCTACCAGCAGGTAACTGTAGCCACCTAAAGAAAATGCTATAGATTTAACTGTGCATCACATGATTAAACTGGAGAAATTTTTGAACAGATAGAGCCGTTGTAATTGATGTAATGACTGCTTGCAGAAAAGTGTGGAGGGAAGAAATTGCTAGAGTCACAACTGATGTTACTTGTTTTCAGGCTTGCCTTTTAGAGTGGCCTGTTGTGTTTGGTTCTTTGGTGTCTACAATGCCTGATAAAATAATAATTCTGCTGTCACCAGAATTATACAGAAGTAGTTCAGAGAAGCCAAGTAATGGGATTATCTGGTATTTTAGTAGAACAAACAGATCTTGATTTTCAACACTGTTTCCAGCTGATAATCAATTGGATTACAGGAAAGTTATCTCATTTGCCAGTCATAATATTCTTCAGAAACTATAAAAATGTCTGTGTTATATAAGGGGGGCATTGTTGCTGACTCAAGCAATATTTAGTCTTTTTATCCCATGTTTATTGAACACTTTTTATGACTGCTTCATTTCAGATTGTGTTCTGTGCACTTATTTCTTCAGAAATGTTAAGTGTTATTCAAGAAATTGTGTAAGCAAAGCCCACACACATACAAAATAATAAAAAACCACAACATCAAAAACTGAACAAAAAGCCTTAATAAACCACACAATCCCCCAGTAATAAAGTAGCAAGTAAAAAGTGAATATTTCCCCTCCCCAAAAAACTACAAAGTAAACAAGAAATCCCCCCCAAATCCACTATCACCCTACCTTTAGTAGACAGCCACACACAGCGATGGCAGATATCTGAGAACAGGCAGTTTTTCTCTCCCTGTAGAACAAATTCCCAAGGCATTTACAGCACAAGTTTCTTCCACTTCTTTTCCTTTTTTTTTTCTTTTTTTTTTTTTTCTTCCCCCGCCCCTTGATCTCCTTTCACCTCAAATATTTATATCTTGAGACTTTTTGGTCCCTAAATTTCTCAGCTCCAAGGAAGACCCATTGAAGGGAGGTTGTAGAAATTAACACTGAGTCGTTAAACTTTTGAGAATCTTTCAATAAAGTTACAATCTTGATGATCTTTGACATCACAAGAAAAGTTTCTTTTACTTGTCAGGGCTAGTCTAGCAAATGTACAGAATATACAGTTTCAAAAATCTAAGATGATAATTTTGCCTTTGGTCACTACATTACAAAATTACTTTAATCTCCATGCATCTTTTTTGACTTTCCTACTCAGAGCAGGAATCAGGGCAGATTTGGTCCTACAATTTAGAATCAGATATAAAAAGTAAGTGAAAGTGAAATGTTCCTCTGCAATTTATATTCTTTGATTTGTAAATGTGTGTGTGCATCCAGCATCACATGAACAGTGAAAGCTGAATACTCATCACCAGCTAGTGCTCTGCATGACTGAAAAGGAAATCTCACCATTTTATATATACCATCCTATACACAGATTTTATCCCTTTAATTAAACATGGGAAGGGAGCTACAGGTAAGCGAAGCAGGATGCAAATGTACAAGGTACAAATATTCTTATTTTTACATGGTTTTTCTCAGATGCTGTTCAACCTGATCTCAGTGTTCTGAAGAATTCATGCTTTGTGCAATTTTGTTTTTAAAGCTGCCTGGATGTTATATACCTACAGCAACAGACAACTAGAATAAATAATTTTCTGGATCTTTAGTATTTTTGCAGAGACTGTGAGGTTGATTAATGTAAATATATTTTACAGAGTATAAGGTAGGGAATGTTTCCTGTCCTGCGGTTCAAGATTGCACGGTTTCCACAAGACCAAGTTGCTGATAATCACAGAAATTAATAAAGGCAAAAGGAAACTTTTAGGTTAAGAGCCAAATTTTTATCTTGGTTAAATCACATGAGACCCCTAATGCCTGTGGGATTCTAAAAATTGATGGTGCTGGCATGTGGTTCAGAAGCTGAAGTTTCAAATGATGTTCTAGCACCTGAATTGTATTTATTTAGATTTTATAGGCTATTTTATACAAATATTTAATATTTTTTATATTTTTTATAATTTTTGCTAACTGCTTCACGTCTTTTCCTCTTGTACCCTGGAATTCAGCTCGTTGTTTTGCTGTAGAGACACGGATCCCTTCCCATTATAGGCATGGGAAATTGCCCGTACAAGCAGCTAGGGGGCTGTATTATCCCACTTTTAAAGCAACAAATAGCGGGTTACTACTGTTCTGAGCCTCTTAACTTTTCCTTCCCAGTTTGGGCAAACATCAGTGACTGTGCCTGTGTATCAGCATTTAAAGATTTAAAGTTTAATGGATTCATTTTTCTAAAACACAGAACTCCACAAGGGGCTGCAGTTTTGTCCATATTTTTAAAACTTTAAGGATAACTAGTGTTTCTTAATTATGAGCTCTCTGAATGGCATTGTACTGTTCAGTATTTATGTATCTACCCTACTGAAGCCATAATCAGGTAAAATATAAGGTATGAACTCACTCAGGATTTTTTTTTCCCCCCTTCCAGGTGGCCTGATACCACATAAGCACAACCTCTGGTTTTGGAAAAACTTTCTGGCCAAGAACAGCTGTGGGAATTCACTACCAGGTCTGATTAAAATGGGGGAGTGGGGAGGGAGACTTTTTTTTTTCTTATACTTTTGCATCTATAAAGTCACTTAGTAATTTGGATCGCACTTCCACATGTTTTTTATTTGATTACTGTGTGAATGCTCATTGCTTACTTTGCTTTTGTTTTATGTTTTTCCTGATACTTACTGAAAGCTCTAAACCCAAATAAATGACAGGTTCAGTAAAAACTCAATCTTGCTTTTGTGCTGCAAAAGCCCATTCAAGGCTTCATAAGCCCCTCAAAATTGATTTTTGGAGTGCTGTTATTTAATCTGTCCTTTACAAAACTTTAATGCCTTGAGCAAATCCTTCTTGCCTTATTCCCACAACTACACGCTTTGACTTCATGGTAAGCAGATAAATGTAAGACAAAAAATGCAGTTGAGATTGTTCCCCCAGTCCTTAGTAATTCTCTAACTTGTCTATTCTCTCTTTCTCATTATTGAATAAAGCCTCCTGTGTAAACACCACTTTTTGTGCTCCCATAGCACACAGGCTTTTTCCCATCAGTTGCTTGCTCTTTCCCCACCTGCTGTATCTGACTCATTAGTTCAGCTTCAGCTTTGCCTCACCTATTCCTTCCCCAATGAATTCTACATAAAGTTCATGGCACTTTTCTTATTCTCAGCATACTTTCTCTGCACACATCTACTGGTCCTGTAGATAATGCTGTGTAATGTTCCCTGGGCTTAGTGGCTCAAACTTCACTATTTCCTTGCAGGGTTCAGTCTTTAAAAGGAGATGACAGAGATGGCAAAAGGAATGTGCAGGCTGTGGGCCAGTTCATGCATGAATTCAAACTTCTTGTCAGTTTACCATCATACTGCCATCTGAACTGCTGCCAGCCATAGTGCTCCAATGCAGTGCTCCAACGCTGCAGTTTTTGAACGTGAGCCTTGCTGCAAAACAACATCAGCTGCATTTGAGTCAGTTCTTTTTGCATGTGACACCCTTCTGAGAGATTGCTGTCAACCTCTAATTTGCTTGCAAAGGAGGAGGCAGAAGGAAATCCAGTAAAGCTGAATGCAGCAAAACCAGTATTCTGGCTGTGCACATCTTGCATGCCTGTCCTCCAGTGCTACACAGCCCTGACTACAGGTGTGGCTTGATGCTGTTGCTATACCCAGAGCACCTGGGTTCAGCCTGCAATGCGATGGAAAGTGTAAAACTGCCCATGGTTAGGGGTTCACTTAACCTACTTTATAGAACAGAGCTGTTATTTACAGAAGTTTTAGTGTCAAGTTGCCCCTCTATCCTCATTACTTTGTCTTTTCTTTAGTAGAAGTTTTCAGTGAAAACTAAGGTAAGTAACTAGAAAGACTGAAGTAACTAAAATTATGTAGACTGAAGAACTAGCAGTTAACGCTGGCAGTAAATAGCTTCAAGTAGTTAGACCTGTCTTCCACTTTCTTTATATTGTAATGGCCTTTAAACAATAGCTCAGTGGTGATTATGTTGTCATCTGTCTTCTAATGAAATGTTTGTCCCTACCAGCTATACTTTCTATATGTCATATTAAGTGTTCTGGAACTTTTTTTATAAAACTCAATCAAAAGAATATAAAACCATCTTAAATATCTTTAAAATGTTCACAGTAAGGAGTTCTGTACAGCTCATGTTTTTTTTATTCATTGGACTAAGAGCCTTATGGTCTGAGTGACTGTCAGATGCAAACTGTAAGGTGGACCTTGGTTTGACTGAAATCAACAGCAAGGCATCCACTGACTTAGTTTTACCCCCAGGAGGCAAAAAGAAATTGGAAAACAATGTATGAAGAGCAGAAGTATTATGGCTCCAGCCACAGAACGGCTTACGAGGGTTTGTCTGGTATCAAACCAGACATAATTTCAAATCAAACCAAATCATTTCAAAAAATGAAAATTATGTGTAGCTACAATTTGTGGCAGAGTCTATGGAAGCAATACTAACATGACACAGCATTTCAGGAAAGTTGACCAGACCAACACACAAGTGAGTTCAGCTACCTAAAACCACAGCTACCCTCTACAAAGAGTGAAGTACTTAGTGCTAGCAGGATATGGAAATTAGTTTAGTAACAGATGGAAAGGATGGCATCTAGAAATTAATTAAAAAATACTGGAAATAAGTTGACAAAATTTACAAATAATTCCATCTCTGAAACAAAAATAAATCAGTAATTTCTGCTGTAAAACAAATGTCCTTGTGATTTGCAAGACACTTCCCAACACCCACAGTCCTGTTAAATAAACAGTCTGTAGCAGTTGGACATTCTGAGCAACTGTATGTAGTAGGGACTTTCTCCTTGGATTTTGTTTTACTATGGTTGCATTCTAAAACCTTTTTGGATTAAGGTATTTGAATGGTTTTTTTTTTCTTTTTTGGTGATAGATTTCCAGAGATGAGTCAAAATACTGACAAGAGGAGTGTTTAGTGACAATCTTCAGAAGTCTGGATGCACGCTTTCCAGTTGTCTTGTTATTTTTGAACTGTCAGTAACATTTTATTTGATTTTTGGCACTTAAAACATGATTTCAGTTTCACTGTAGCAGTAAACACCCCACAAAAGCTGCTCTATAACAGTAAAAGTAGCTATTAATGCAGAGATGTGCAATGTGCTGCTTTTATATGCCAAATAATACTCTGTGTCTGTATCTCTCTGTGTGTGCATATATGTTTGCATTCAGGACCTTAATGCATGAATGGTTTTGTAAACAGTGGCCTGGATTTCTTATTTTCACTTCCCTTGCTGTGCTGTGAAAGTTGCAGCTATTCCTGACTTAGACTTGTAAATAACAGGAGAATGCTGCTTCCTGTTTATTAGACATGCAGGTAACTTCTATATAATCCTTATTACGTGCTATAATGGTGCCAAAATTACCAGCGAAGAAGTAATCATCTCTATCACCCAGATCAATTTGTATGGAAGTGTTTGGAAGGCCAACTTGTTTCACTGAATGCCAGCTACTTGTAAAGCTGATGCTGCCTTGGGTCATCAATGCCATGACCAGCTTAGCACACCCTCTAACTGTCTTGAAATACTCCACATGCAGCAGATAGTCCATTTTGTGACCATATAATAGTATATGCCCCTTCATATTAAACAACCAAAACACAAAGAGTTGGGACATAATCAGTTGCAGCTCTACATCATTACTATGACTTCATGGAGAGAATCATTACTCGACAGTTTTAGGATGCTTTGTTGGTTATTTTTGTTTGTTTGTTCTAGAAATACAAATCTATCTGTTAAAAAAAAAGTGGCATGAGAAAAAAAAAATTAAAAATATGAGGCTTCCACTCAGGTTCTGTGAATGTATATCCTGGCATATGCTAAGCTTTTAAATAAGTGTTTCTGAAGTACCTTACAACAATTTAGCTCCATCTGCTACCCAGTTTTTGCAGTAAAAGTGGCCAGCCTGATCATCTTCCCTCTCATGAGGCATGGCAAAACTCCTTTAGGCAAAATTTATTGTGAGAAGAAAATTCCTTAAGTCAAATGGGCCAAATCGCTTGTTGACAAAAGTGCCAAGTAAAGTATATACCTTTTTTTTTATCTTTTAGAGAAAACATGTGGTTGCAGTTAAAACATAAAACCACCTGAATCAAATTTTCTGCATGTGAAAACAAGGGAATCTGGAACCTGACGCTATTTTGGGCTAATTGTGTTTTGTTGGGTTTCGGGGAGCGCTACATAGTAGCAACTGTGGGAAAAGCACTAAATAGTTCTCTGTTTGAACCATCTGTCACGAAGATGGGACATATGTTCGCTTTGTTTATTCAGGAGCCAAGTGGAAGCCGATACACTCGTCTCCGCTCCGGCCGAGGGTTGGCCTGCGCCGAGCACCGCGGAGATCCGAGCGCGGAGGGGATCCACCCCCGCGGGTCCCGCCTCCCTCGGGCGGTGGAGCGCAGCTTGCACCGGGCGGCGCTTCTTCCGCAAGCGCGGTGCCGTGGGTGCGGAGGAAAGACTGGCGGTGTCGTGTGTCCCCCCCACCCCCCCGAGATCGCAGCGGGACGCCCCGGGCTTCCCCCGCGGGCGGCGATAGGGGGAGGCCGTGTCCGCCGAGCCCNCTTAACGCGGCACCTGCCCTCGCCGCGCCCTGACCGGGAGGCGAGCGCACCGCGCAAGCAGCGCGGCCCCCCGCGCACAGCCTTCCCCGCCCCGCCGCGGGAGAATAAAGTTGCGGACTTGAGGGGGGGGCGACGGAAGAAGCGAATTCCGCCGGCGGCTCCGGCAGCCCTGGGGAGTCCCAGTCAGGGACTGCAAGGGCCGGGGGCGGGCGCCGTGGATCTCGTGTCGTGTCCCGTCCCCCACCCC